>PVJC01000284.1:0-138159 GCA_004026665.1 Murina feae | reverse complement strand
TATGATTTGAGCATTTCTGGTAAGAATTCTGGCTCCCCTGGTGTCTGCAGTGTGTAGGTTTGGAACACTCACATTAAATTGCTAGGATAAACCATTATTGAGATTCAAATATATACTCTTTTATATAAAGAACACTAAATCTAAGAAACATGAGAATTTGGAGAACACTCAATTTTAAAAAATTCACAAATATAAATCAATGTTTAATAAAAATTTCTTATTTTTACCCACACATAAAATAAAAATAAAAAAATGGTGTTTGAAAAGTGAATCATTAATGTTTTATGGGATAATTCCTTACTCAACAAGGACCACCATCTCAAACCCAATCAATAATGCACCACAGAGAGGAATTAAAGAACTGGTACTTATTTTACAATCTTAGCTGTGTGAGTAAAGTTATAACTAAAGTTACCAGATACAGAAAATTCAAGGACATAACTGGCATGGAAATATAATTTAAAGCACAGCAATGGCTGATTAGTCTTTTCCAATTTACTTTGTTTTCACAACAGTTTATACTATTAATAATATTTATTAAAGTGGCTCTGTTTAATGAGGTATGTACTTTTTACACTAAATTTAATTTAAATGAATGCAATTTGACCATCAAGGACTCAAAGTTCTAATTAAGAAAGCATAGCTGCAGCCCAGGAGAAAAGTAGCCTGACACAGAGCTAAAAGAAAAAAAGAGGGTGAGGGGAGAATATTTTCTATCACAAGAAAATGAAGCCCACACTAGTATGTGTAGAATTTTTCTTAAAAATAAGATCTATGTTAGGAGGTCATTCAAGTAACTTTTTCTCCATAAACATAAGCTATGGCTAGAGAGAGATTACCATTTGACAAAATATGTAAAATCTATTTTTTTGGGAAAATATGCAAAAACATTTAAGTCTAAATGTCTTTTTAAAAAATATTTTTTATTGATTTCAGGGAGGACAGGAGAGGGAGGGAGGTAAGGAGAGAGGAAAGGAGGGAGGAAGGGAGAGGAGGGAGGGAGGGAGGAAAGAGAGAGAGAGAGAGGAATGAAGGAAGAAAGGAAGAGAGGAGAGAGAAAGAAGAAAGAAGAAAGAAGAAAGAGAAAGAAAGAAAGAAAGAAAGAAAGAAAGAAAGAAAGAAAGAAAGAAAGAAAGAAAGAAAGAAAGAGCAATGATAAGAGATAATAATTGATCGGCTACTTCCTACAAGCCCCCTACTGGGGATTGAGCCTGTAATCTGGGCATGTGCCCTGACTGGGAATCAAACCATGACTTCCTGATTCATGGGTTGACTCTCAACCACTGAGCCACAGTTAAATGAGTTTTCTAACAAAACAAGAGAAATAAACAATTTAACTACTAGGTACTTCGTTACTAATGAACTGTTTTAATCAATCATTTTTATTAAACACAAAAGGTCTCTAACACCCGGTGAAGTAGTCTGAGACAATTCTAGGACAATCTGGTGAGCAACCGAAAATGTGGCAAGGAAAATGAAGAGAGATAGGTACAAAATTTAGCATGTTAAAAGGACATAATTAAAGTTATTGATCACAATTTTAAATACATACAATATAGACAAATGAAAGTAAAAAGGTCTGATGAACTGCAATACAACTATGTACGACCAAATAGGGAAAGCGTAAAACCCTGCCCCCCCCAAAAAAAAACCCATATACAATGAGAGAGAGGTTGGGACTTACCTTATATGATAGATTATTCTTAGGGAACAAGGATTCTAGATTTTATGCATGGAAAAATGAATGGATGAGCTCACTTAGGGAAAAGTTTAAATAAGGAGAAAACAAGGTAACAGATGGAAATATACAGAAAACTAGCATTTCTGCTGAGGTGGAGGGGCGGAGGGATGAACTCACTAGTCAATCTAAGGAGAAAAACCTAAAGAGGCAGGAAGGCAAGATAATGCAGAATCTGGAATCAAGGGGATGGGTGAGAGAGTAACAGTGTCAGATGCCACCAAGAGGGCAAGACTTAAGGTCACTGGTACTCCTGACCTTAGCTATGGTCATTTTTATGCATATATAAGATTCATATGTAAGCCATATTAAAGTGGAAAGCACTTGCCATCTTTTTATTAAGGAGTTTCCATATTCAGGGAAGTTGTCATCATAAAACTGTATCTAGTATTACCATTTAAGCATATGCAGAGTCTCCAAACAAAAATCCAACATCAAATCATCTCCAGAAAGAGATGGAGCACGATATGCCAATCAGTGGTTGCTAAGACAATGGCCAAATATGTGTGCTAAAAAAATGCCTCCACATTCTAATTTGCCTGTGCAATCATTAGCATGTGTGAGTATATTTATATGCATTAGCTGGTTAGAATCCTCTGAGAAGGAATCATGAACTTACTACATCATCTGTGGGTTAGAACTTTATAAAGTATATTTTAAGGAGATTATCTCCAAATGCTTGCTTGAGTGTTTTTCATGACAGTGACTTTGCTTTTGAAATGTCCTATATATACTAAACATGGTTTCACTTTCCCGGTGAACAGTAATTATCCTTATGTTAAGATGCAGACATAGATGCTAATACAGATGGCATGAGATGCTAGGTGCTGATGGGTTCTAGCTGCAGACCTTGAACTTGAGTGATTTAGAAATTACTGATTCCAGCATGTTTTTTGCTTACCAAATTTTCAAAAAGTTGATCTAAAATATGCTGCACCATGGCCTTTCTAAGCAACAGAATATGGCTCCTCTCTATCAATTTAATTAACGAGTCAAAGCTCCAAACGCTTTTTCCCTGATGGTTTTTCCTGCATTGCAGAAATAGTGCCTTTATGGCCTCTGGTACTGTCCTGTGATTCGCAAACTCAACTCTCACTGCTGCTGACTGACTCCTACATAAGGTCACAGGAGCTTTCGTATCAACACGTACCCTCCTCCCTTCCTGCCTTATACTTAGTTTGTTCCTACAGAATAAAGGGACAGTGTTCATTATTTCAAGAATTTAGATGTGAGAGGTTTAGAGAAGTCCATTCCAAAATTTATAGTAAATTAAGGACATCAAGGGCAATGTCATAGTATTTTTGCCAACATGACACCTACCACATTTAATTCAGATTTACTTCAACTCTGACTTTGAGTAGAGTTACCACCCTTCAAAATATTCAACACGGCATCTTAATATGACAAAGGCCTAAAGAATGCTTATATTAAAGGGGTTAAGTACATCTGTTCATTAATATTCAGTTTCTGAATAATCAATGAGCTGCCATTTGAGAGAAAAATTGTGGAGGGAAAAATCCCAAGTTATAAACTTATTTTCTTAGGGTTAATTCCATAACTGTGAAATAATACCAGAGTTTTCCAGTCAGCTTAACGCTCTGAAATGATCTTTCGGTGAAGGTATAAAGACACCTTTCCCGTTCACACATTAGCTTACAACAGGTAAAAAACACGGCCCCTTTCAAATAATTAATGAATTTTTCAAGTCGTCCATAGGGCTTTCTTGATGGGAGCCTCCCGTACAACCGCACACACAAAACAGCAATGGATCCTCATTCTGCTTAAAGGCAGCCTCACTTGCCCTGGGCTCTGGCTGCAGGCATCACCAAACAGAATGGCTTTGTCAGAGCTGCCAAAGGCGGCTCAGGGACAAGGCCAGCCTCACAGGGAATCTTGGGAAATAAGGTCTGCTTGCACACACACTGAAGAGGAAATACGTATGCCCACACATGCAAAAATCTGCAGGGTCCAGAGCTGCTCTTCAGGTATTTTTCATCAAGAATTCCCTCAGAAGAAAAGGGCAGCGGCTTTTAGCAGGAGCAACCAGAGGGCACTGGAGTCAGAAGATGTTGGATGACTTATTGAAATTCACAGGCACCTCTTACCTCACCCGATATCCTCCAGCACTGAGGAAGCAACACTGTATGTCCCATCAGCAGTTGCCTATGCTTACCTGATAAGCTCCCTACATAGCTCCCTTTACAAATTCTCCTGCTAAAGCACAGTTTGGAGGATTAAGCCACATATGTTTTCCATCTGCCTTTGACCTGTAAAATCAGGACTTTCTGAGGTTCCTTTTAACATGGCCTCTGTTTTGAATGATAAAACAGGGTCTGCCACAGGACAGAATTTCCAATTCAACTCAGCGAAATGACCACTTAGTATTCCGTGGGCAGAAGCATGCTATGCTAAGGATGGGGTCTCAGGCCTTCCACGCAACCCGGGGGAGAGGGGAGGTGCTGTTATCCTCACCCCTCAACCCGAGCTCCTTCATCAGCACATTCTCCACCAGATGTGGCTATTGTTTCTAAAATTGTGGTTGCTATCATATACTGTACTCATTTTCTTTTTCTGATCGATTTCATTATTCCCACTTTTAGGTAAAAATGTTAGATTAAAAAAATGATTTAATAATCCAAACTGTATATTCACTTTCTGAGTTGGCGTGAACAGAATAATGAGAGAATCCTGAGTACTTTCTTGGAGGTCTTTATTTTTCTTAGGGTTTGAGGTTTGGGGCTGTTACTTTGATTTCCTCTCACTAAAAATATTTGAAACCTAAGGTTTTAGAAAGGGTGTTCCTTGGCTATCAAACATTGTACACCCACGTGTGCTAAAACACGGCCACTGACAAAGTGCTTTCCATGGGGCCAGCCCAAAGGTACATAAAAAAATGCAGTCCTTATTTATTTCATTAGTTACCATCTTTGTCAGATATCTTGAACTCTACCTTACTTTTAAGAAAAAAATCAAGAAAAAGAAATATCTACCGAAGACTCTTTCTCTTCCTCATTCCCTTTACCTCTTTCTCATCTCTGTCCCCCTACCTCCTGCTCCACACTCATCCAAATTTTGGCTTTGAGAATAAAAGCTACCACTATTATTAGAGGCGTGCACATTAAAACTTAAATATTTCATTTAAATTAAAAGGACTGGTTAGGTACTTGCTGGTATTTAGAGTGGAAGAATGGAGAACTAATAGGACCCACCTTTTCCTGGTTCGTTCACTTCACCTCCTTCCACATGCTGTCTCTGTAGCTATCTGGACACTAAGGGACAGGGACCATTCCCTCCAATTCTCTCACCCAGTCGTTAGGTTGTATGCTATGAGCAATGAGCAGGTGCTGAAACACCTGCTCTTTTACTGAATCCCATCCCTGAGCACCTACCACTGTTCTAAGTCTCTGACACACATAAGCTAACAAAATACACTAAAGTTCTGTACAACTGGAGGCCATATTCTAGTGCCAGGATGGGGTGAGGGTAGGAGTACAGACAAATCCCTACTGTAAAGTAAAGGAACATTAATATTCTAATTTCTGAAACAATTTTTCTCACTTACAAAAAGATACCAAGTCTACTTAAAACAGCTCTTCTTTAAAGCAAGAAAAAACAAAACGAAAGTTCTAGATTCAGATAATGTGGCTTCTGTTTCTTATCAATGAGATGAGAATCACAAGATTAATTAAGAAAGTGCTCCTCAGAGTGCTGAACTCGGGATTTAGATGCCGACTTTTACTGCTTAGTCCTGTGTAGTGTGTTTGTGTGTGTGTTTGTGTTTATAAAAGATAATTGTTGACTTACACCAAAACATTCTTAGCATTTCCCTGACATTCTGAAAGCAATGACAAGCTTTTCTCAAAAGTTTAAAAATTAAGTTAGGCTTTTGCCTTTGGAATAGATCTGAGAAAGATGAAAAAAACAAAACAAAAACCAAAACCATTTTTTAAAAAGGCAAATGGCACAGATATCAAAGCAAATATGACATTGTTTAGTGGTCAGAAATAGTTCCGCTGGAGTTTGTAAAAAAGAAAAAGCTTTCAGCGTACTTATAAATAGTGATGAAAGATGGTGAAGAAGTTGAGGAAGGGCGTTCCTTGGCTTTAATTGTAACAAGGCAAGAAGCGGTGTAGAGGTTACTTAGATCTAGCTTGCTTCCTGCCACGCACTGTTGCCAGAGGAGAAACAGGACGGCCGTCTGATACTACCCTGACACCCCCCCCACCAAATATATGCAAGCCAGGCCTTTCCATTCTATTTTATTAGAACCTCAAAATAAGCTTTACTAAACATCTTACGTTCAATTTCAGTGTCATGAAACTAGGACTGCTACAAGTCCTGACTTGACTTCAAGGACACTGCATACTAGTATGTCCTCAATGAAACTTGTACCATCAACACCTATTTGCAATAGAACTTTTGAAATGTATGTTAATATTCTCTTTATAGAGTTTGAAACAATGTATAGACTATATGCACCCTTTGGTAGAGAGAGAAATAAATACAAAATATTTGCAATACAAGGAATGTAACACCAATATGTATATATATATTTATATATGCAAATTTTACCATGCTTTTGGTCAATATGGTCAATAATATAATTTTTTAATACAGCAAAATAATGTTTAGGAATAGGATGTCATCTTGGACTTCCCCCACCTCTTAATTTAGTAAAACTTATCCAAACTGATAATTTTTAAAGAGCCAGAAGAGAAAGAGTCAATCCCTGGGGTGCTGTGACCCCAGCACAGTGGGTCCCAGAGATAGGAGGCAGCTTACAAGAGAGCCCAAGAAGGCACACAGAGCTGGGACAAGAACATGGTCAAGAAGCAGAAGAACGAGAAACAGAGGCAAGAAAAGGCTAAGCAACCAGCTTGAGCTGGTGATGAAGAAGGTATGAAGAAGGCAATGGACTGAGTCAGCAAGGCTCTGGGCAAACAGGCAACAGAATCACAGCCATCTGTGAAAGGGACACAGGGTCAAGCCCCAGAACAAGAGTCAAGATGGCTGGCCTAGGTTGGTGTGAGTAGGGGACAGACATACAGGAGCCTCCCTGGCTTGCCCAAGGGCACTGAAGCCCTATCCTGGCCTATGGCTGTATTCAGCCCAGACCAGGACACAGACAGCAAAAAATGTTCAATAGGTAATAGAAAGCCAGTTCATGGGGAAAGGAAAGCTAATACAACTGAGAAAGGAAAGGGAGAAAAATAAACCTCTGAAAAACAACAAGTAGCTGGAAACAGCATATATTTCTAAATATGTAAAGTATTTTTAAGGGTCCACTCTTAAGAGACAAATAGCAAATAATTCATTGGAGTCCTAGAGAAGTGGCTATACACAAATTCAATAAAAATTTACCTAAAAAATGTCATGTATTTCCAAGAAAGAAACAGAAAAAAAGTGATTAAAAATAAATTTAAGACAGAACGTAATTCTGAGGTATGAATCTAAGTTCACTGTTTATCTTCCGGGCAAAATAGACTACTAATCAATAGAAATAATTACAGCCACACTAAATAGAAAGATCATTAGTAAGTGACAAGTGGTGGAAATTAAAGGTAGGAAAAAATATGTTCGAATGAAAGAAATAAGTTTCTACTGTACATCCATAGGGCAAAAAAATAATTACCTATTTTTCCCCATAGGCATTAGCATGAAATCCTACAAAATGGAATACTATCATAAATAAAAACTTAAATTTAAGCTCTAAAAAATTCAAGTCTGTTATTTAGTAATATTAAGCAAGATAATGAGTACCTAAAGAGGACATTTAAAGACTATTAAAATAATATGAGTTATCACTGCGTAGAAAATAATACTCCCTGGAATCCTCACGGAAATGGGTTGTCCTCATAGGCAGATGAAGTCCCACATGATTTTCAATAGCATAACCAGTTGTCCAAATTTCTAAAGAACTAACTTAAAATTATGTGTGTTTTTTAATTTGTGCTGTAAAGTTCAAGAGAATAACAGGAAATAAAAGTTTTGCAAATGGCACCCGGACTGAAAATAATCCACACCTCAGGAAGCCTGTTCCCCTTCTCCCTACCCCACCCAAGCACTCACGCCAGAACTCCTGCTAGCTCTGTGGAGGTAGCGAGGTAGATAGTCATTGGCACCCAAAGTCAACTGCGAAGACCAAAACCTGGGAAGGCAGGAGGCAGCTCTACACCTTAGGGCCTCAGGAAAGGAAAGCCCACAACTCAGTCACGGTACAGACTGCCCTCCTGGCAGCCAAAGGGTACTTACTCTCTGAGGACATGAAACAGGTTCTTAGCATTGCAAGATGGAACTCTGTGCTGGGAATAACATTATTTAGTTAAGAAACTATCCCTACAGACACGTTTCAAAGGACTTACAGAATCACATCTTTATATACAACTGATGTTGACCCTGGCTGGGAAGCTCAGTTGTTTAGAGTGTCCTCCTGATATGCCAAGGTTGTGGGTTTGACCCCCAGTCAGGCCACAGACAAGCATCAACAAATGAGTGCATACATAAGGGGAACAACAAATTGATGTTCCTCTCTCACACAAACACAGCTTCCTCTCTCTTTAAAATCAATCAAAAAATAAAAAATTAGAAATACAACTGGTTTTGTAAGTTGAAGACAGCATGTAGTAGGCTTTTCTAAGTGATAAGTGCAATTTTCTGAGGACCCTGGTCTGTAATAAATGGTAAGCTGGAAAGACTAAATTTGAGCCCATGACCACAAGTACAACATTTTAAAAAGTTTTGGATAACACCTGGTTCTTACCCCGTACCACACTAAAAACCCTTCACCCTTCAAGGAAGTTTAGTGTTTCTTATGACTTTGTTGTCAACAAATACCTCCCTACGAAAGTTTATCTGGGGATAAAGACACGGAATTTTTAAACTTAAAATACATGTGTACACACATTTATAACATATGCATAGTAGTATATTTCATACTACTATGTAAAGAGACAAAGTGAGTATTCTTTAAAATGAGAACTACTCAATTATTATTATTTTTTACCCTCTGGCTCTTAAGTCGATTTTGGATTTTGAACCCAAGTACAGTCAAAGGGGGGAAAAAAAATCAAGACTGATTTCTTGGCTTGTGAAATAGCTAAATTTCACCCTAGGATGTTAGTGGAAAATTTTTTGAAATTGTTAGCCTAAAGCAAAATAATAAGTGATTACATTAGCCCAAAAACTTGGTGGGGAGTGGTTTTAAATGGGTACAAGCTTTCATTCCTTCTCTTCCTGTTATTGGAAGTGCTGTAATGATCAAGAATATGCATTTCTGCCAGGCTTATGGAAAGAGGAAACAACAATTTTAATGATTAGTAATTCAAAAATAAAATCTGAGCAAAGCCAAGCCCTAAGTCTTCCAGCTCAAACTATCACCCAAAAGAGTGTAGAGTTTTTACAAAGAATAATGTATATAGTGACAAATATAAACATAAAATACACCTATCATCCTCAATGTAGGACAAAGAAAGAATTTAATTTGAATCAAATCAAACATTGCATTCACTCTTTACCGCACTCTGTAGAATAATAATTTTATCTTACTTTTACCTTAAAATAATCAGTTTACACCAGGAAACACGCGAACGTATTAACAGTAGATACACTTTCCTTTAACAGAATTTCACTGAGCTCCTGTGGGAGACTAAATCTATTTTTCCACAAGTGTTCAAAGAAATTTTAAAGCATCATGTATCCTCACAATTTTTTTGAAATGCATTTTCTGCTAACTACTATCAGAATTAATATGATCCTATTTCCCTGGAGAAAAAAAACTGACTGCAGTTTTTCAGCTTATAAATGCAGTTATCTGTTCACCTAGAGGATTAACTAGGAAGAAAGGTATGAACAGTACCAAAAAGAATGTCAGTGGTAAAAAAAAGAAAAATCCAGGGTGCTCAGAAATAACAAGACAGGGCTTCCACCTTGTGCAGTGTATCACGGAATAGAATAATAGTTTCACAGGATACACAGGGACATATTTACTCTGGTAAACCCATGTTACGGTAAGAGAAACAGACTCATATGTGCACTCATTTATCTCTTATTCTAATGTTTTATTGTTAAAAGATGTTTGAGAGAAGGGGTGGAGTCCAGCTGGGAAAAGCAAGCGAGAGAAGCAATCTGAGTCCAGGCCACCTGTGCTCCTTGGGCCAGAGCTGTGGGCACCTCTGAAGCCACTTCCTTAAGAACCAAACTCAGAGTCTGCGGCTACCTTTACCTCCCATTGGTGCTTCATTATTTTTTGCTCCCTAAGGCTCTATGTTCAGGCTGTCATGGCCTTAACCTCCCCTGTTTTCTCTTTTATCCACTTGTTTTTAATTACAATCCCCAAAGGAGAGAAGAGAGACTGGGGCACTAGCCAGTTAGTCCCATAAGGGAAAAGTGGGAAAAAGAGAACAGAAGGCATTTTTTAAGCTTTCCTCCATCACGGTAGTGCATGTAGTTATATACAAATGCAGGAATAACTGTTTGAACTGTAGTTAATTATCTTTAATTGAAACAAAAGTTATAATCCATTCAAATGTTATCAAGCACTTATATAGTACTGTATTACTTCTGTGTCCTTTCCTTATTATAAAAATAAGCACTTTATATATACTTACACACTTTCAGTCATTACAGTATATTTTATTTACATTTTCCTTCACAATTAAAATCCAATCACAAAGCATTCAACTACTCATGTTTTTTAAAGTTTCAAAAATCAGTGTTTTCTGAGATATGTCCTATACTTTGTCCTTTCACTGCTTCTGTCTTCTGCCTTATGAACAGATCTGGTTCAATGTCAGCATTCTCTGAATTTTCATTTTTTACTCTTCACAACTCTCAATTCAGTCTAACAAATATTCAGCAGGTATCTATGCTAATTAGGGTGTCATCATGCTAAATGCTTACAGAGATGCAAAGATGATTTAAGAAAGGAATAGGGAAGCACAAATACATACAAAGATAATCATATATAACATTAATGCTATGAAATGTATAAAAATTGTACCATGGAAGCAAATAGGCAGAGATTAACTCATTTTAGAAGCAGTAATACTTGTGGTGGATCTCGAAGTACAGATAAGATTTTAACACTTGCAAGTTTTCATAAACTTTTATGAATATCTCTTTTAGATGATTTGTTTACTACATGGTAGGCTTGGACAACAATGAAACAACAGAACCATTTTATGATAGTAAAATCAAAAGGAAATGTGTTCAATATAAATACTGCACATAAGCCTAACATACCTTACAGTATGAGTAAGTGCAGTCAGGGATAAAAGTAGAAGTCACGTAGGCTCTTTCTCCAACGAACACTGAGCAAGTCGGTAGAATACAGGGAACACAGAGAAGACAGTGACAAAGACCCTGCTGAGAAGCAGCAAAGAAACAAACGTGTGTGTGCGCACGCGTGCACGCCCAAAAGGACAGAGATACCAGGAAACTGCCTAAAAAACATTTGGAATGATTAATCTAAAGAAATAATAAAGAGTAATTCTAAATAACTGTATAATGTCATGGCATCATACAAAAGTTTTTCAAAATAAGTCATCTCATTTAATCCCTAGCTCTGTCTTCTGAGAATGTTTAAAGACAGGGATAGATTAAAGACAGAATAGCAAGAAAGAGGTAGATGGAAGAGAAATATAAGTATACATGCCATTAATGGGAAGAGGATTTAAAAACAGTAAGAGAAACAAAAGAGAATCAAAGTGAAGAACTGTGTAGGGAATATAAGGGAGAGAAAGCAATGAAGTGAGACGTTTTGAAGCAAAAGAAAGAAAACATGTAGTAGTGAAAAAAAATCATACCTAGCAAGATATAAAGAAAATTTATTTTGAGCATTCTATGTGCTACAAGAGCTAACATACAGCACCAGAAGGAGGAGAGAATCAGGATAATAGTGTCATTTTGGACATAAGAAGAAGCACGTGAAGAAAGACGATAACTTTAAGAAAATTAAAATAGCCTTATTTAAGAGTATGGTCAGGTAAACCAATTTTAGCCATTACACACGACTGCAAACATCAGAAAATTGTGATTTCTATAGAAATGACAACACTGCAAGAAAAGATGAGATTTTCCAAATACTAAACTTTTAAATAACCAATACCAACTTTGTAACCCTTAGAATTTATAAGTATTGCTTCCTTCATGTCAAGGAATATTTTGTAGAACAACCCACTGATAAGGGAAACAAAAGTGACAATGACTCCAAGAGTTCCAAGTGTTTTCCCACTGTGACTGTAAGTGTTTTAGGAATCTTGAAAGACTATCAAGAAATCTAAAAAGTATTAACTTCAAATTCAGATGATTTAAGTTGAACTGCATTTGTGATCATATATGCAGTTCCTTATCCGACTCTTTTTTGCAGCTCAATTGGCAAAAGGTGCTTAAAGTTTTTCTCCCCATTTTCAGAATATAACAAAAAAAATGCTAATTATGCAATCTATACAATAAAAAAACAGCAACTTGTAATTCAATTCTTGGTTAATTCCTAACTGCTGCCTAGACAACAAATAACTTAGTTCATTAATTCATATTTGATTGCATCAGTTTCTAGTAAATCATTATTCAATTTTTAATCCTAGGAATCATTGAAATTCAAAAGGACACAGATCCCTTCATGTCACAAGACAAATGAGGCCAAGGTTGCTTACCAGCCCATCTCTGCCCAGGTCAGGAATGACTGCTTTGAAGATGTTCCTATGCCAATTAAATTCATTGAGGAAATACTTTATTGACCTTCTACCATGTACTTATAGCACTTGAGAAGGAGGGCTGTAAAGAAGAATAGGCCGATGCAAAGGTGAAGGGATGGGGCACTAAAGGAGCACCGAGGAGAACTCAGTGTGGAAAACTTCTCCTGATATTTATTCCTTTGGGTTCTTCTTGCACACATGTATCCCCTGTAAGCATCTTCACTCCTTTAGAGGGAAGGGCTGACCCACTAATTGTTGGGTCCCCAGGAAAAAGTCAGATGTATGTTTGCTGACATAAATGCACGAATGAGTAAACCAGAGACAGCTCATGGCAGAACCAAGCCTGGACACTGGCCAGTGATCTTTCCATAGAGCAGTGATTTTCAACAGGTGTGCTGCAGGAATGTTTAAAACATGCAATATCTGGCTGTTTAGTCAGGGGCACTGGCCTCTTTATCCTTCAATTGTCAAATAATAAAAAAATGACAGCAGGCAATGCAACATTATTGTCTGATGTGAATGAGTCAAAATTATACCTATATTTTTGTCAGATTGTCAGATTGGCAGAAAATGTATATTTTTAGTGTGCTACAGAATCTTAGCAATTAGTGTATGGGTGCTATGAGGTGAAAAGGGCTGAAAATCGCTGATTCAGAGAAATAATAGATTGCTTTCTTTCTGTAACAAATCAGGTAAGTCAATGAATACGTTCAGATTATTTACTATAAGGATTCCTGCTAGTGCATCTCGCTGTAAGGAATCTTACTATTCCCGCCTTCTGACCAGCAAAGGAGGTGAAAAGACCCCTGACTTTCTATCCTGTGAGCCACGCTTTACTTTATACTGACAAGCACAGCTCCAATTTGTGCTGTCTGCCATCAGATGGCACACTGGCCCACAGCACATTCATTCCAGGCCACTGTCCAAACCTTTTGACCTTCAAAGGGAAGAGGAAGGAAATGAGCATGTGCTGAATCTAACAAGACTGAGGGGCTAGAGGCTTGTTCTACAAACAAGTCTTCCTGCTATAGAACATTATTCTCATTTTACAGATGAGAAACTCGGGCCCAGAAAAAGCAAAATATAACTACTCTCTGGGCACAGAACAGGTACCTGGCAGAAGCAAACTTGAACCCAGGCTAGTCAGACTCAGAGGCCAACTGTCTCTCTGGGTCACACAACATATGGTTCATTTCTAGAGTGCAGATCTCTGATAAGAGGTGTAGCAGTTCTGAGAGTCCTACACTAGGAGTGTCATGGGCATATATCACACCAAAAAGGGGAACCCAGGAGGTCAGGACACCGGAGCTCAGCATGTTTTCTGCCCCAAGATCACAGTGATTTTCCCTTGGCAGCCTTCGTTATGGAATGGATGTATTCAAAATTGCTCTGGGTTTTCTAATTCCTGGCTTGTATTACTGAAGACAAAGAAAAACAGACCCTTCTGAAGAATGAGGCTGAGGTTGTGCAGACTCTACTGGTGCCAATAAGAGAAGCAATAAGCCTGACTCACTGAAGAGGCAATAGAGGAAGCGTACTTCAATTTTTCAAATTAAAAGACTCCTTCCATGCACACACACTACAACTGCCCTGCTGTCCTTTCCACTGGGGATGTGACAAGGTAACATCAGACACAGTCAAATATACTGTTACCTTAAGAAGTCTGATGCTTCCTCGTAAAATTTCTGAGAATCTACTAAACACTTATGGCATATTATAAAATACATTTATCTTTCATGGAATTTAAGGTAGAGGAAAAATATGTTAGTTTAATTCAAAGAATGGTCTTACCAGGTGTGTTTTAAAAGATTAAAAACACGTGAAATGTCATATATCATTTGTTTTATAAATAACACAGGATCAGGAGAGTTGCGAAGGTATAACTGGAATTTTTTGTTGCTTTATTTAAAGTGACACTGCGGGACCAGCCTTGGTGTGTAGCACAAATAATTCTGTTATTTAAATTTCTGCCAGCAGTTTAAATTTTATAAATGACCTCAGTGAACAGGAATACATTTTCTTAGGATATGCTGAATTGCTAAGACATCAGAACATTAAGCCAGTTGATAATCATAACAACAAACTTAGAAATGCCTTTGAAAACCTCAGCTATGCCCTGAGTGTGGGTCAGTGGTTTGCACTAGCTTGTACACCAAAGGGTTGCAGGTCTGATCCCTGGCCCTGGTCAGGGTGCATGTGGGAGGCCATCAATTGATGTCTCTCTCTCACATCCATGTTTCTCTCCCTCCCCCCTTCCCTCCCACTCTTTATAAAAAGCAATGGAGAAAATATTCTCAGGTGAGGACTAACAACAACAAAAGATCTCAGCTACTCTGAAAGGTCTTTAAATCTGTCTCTGCTATCTTCTGGGGTATTTTCATGCAAGTGCTCACGAATGTATAGGTGAGTAAAAATCAGATTGCACAATGCTGAGGAAAATAATCTGGTTAAACAAATAATTTATTTAGAGACCACAGCAATAGAAATTCTCCCTGACTCACTTCTATAATTAACAACATGGATATTCACAATGACCAGATGGTCACTGAAAGAAAGTTCAGTCAAATCTGTAATTTCATGACATAAAATAGCCTGAATAGTTACTCTTGGCTCATCCAAGGGAATCTGGATGGAGGAGAAATGAGCCCTTCTTCTGAATAAATCCAAGAGACAACCACCGACCATTCAGTCATCATGAGGAAATCACACAATTGTCAAGCACAAGGATGTTTTTTTAAAGGTTGCACACAACCTCTCCTGGGTATCAGAAGGGCTAAGGGCTCAAGAAATCTCTGTCATCTCACAAAAGCATTTTAATAAGTCCAACCTCTTATTTTAGAGATAGCAACATAAATCCACCAACTGAACTCAGTTACAGCAAAAAGTGCAGAGCATCACTTCTGCCCATTATTACTTTACAATCGCGTACAAAGGGAGTCGTGTTTCTTTTCTGAATGGGAAAGTCCTTAGAGAGTCAAGGGCCCCAGACTCTCCTGCCTGCACCACACTCTCATTCTGCATCTGTATATCCTGCTCACTGGTGGCAGAATGCTAATTTCAAGTAATTTAAATGAAAGCTCTGCATAATGTGGCACCCTCATTTTATAAAACAGAAACGAGAGATAAGGAGCGCGTAAGGGATGGCTAGAAGGTGGCTCACCCAGCTTTCCATTACTGAACAGAGAATTACTAGCTGTGCATGGTAACCATTTCCCCCCGCTGATGTTTTTGAATTCCGATCAGAGACATTACTACTGTTTCTAACTTTGTACCCTCTTTTACAAGCTTTCACAAGCCCCTCATTAAGCGCTGGGAAGGCTTCCTATCTGATGCCTGGCCAGGCACTGTCCTTGTGGACACAATGCGCTCAGGTTATTAGCCTGATAGGCCCCATTCAGCAGGCGGTCCTACAATTTCACTGATCATCATCAGTAAAACTGGATAGCTGCCTTGCCCATGGCTTTTTCAGATTTATATAATTGACCAAAATTAGCTTGATGTTTAAAACACAATGCCAGCCTACTCATTTATTTTTGGAAGAACACTTCACTGAACACAATGAGAGGGCCGATTTGGAATTGCCAACTTAAATTGTCAAAGTTTCCCTATAAAATTACTATACTTAAAAAAAAAATTCAAACTCCATTAAGGCAGACATCATTAAAAAGAAAACTATGTGGTAAAATAATCAGGTACCACATTTTTTCACTTTAGTTCACTGACATAGTCAACTAAGTTCTGTTATAAAATATTGCATAGTTCCCTGGGTGTGTATTATTAATACTATATAATGGTTTTGGTTACATAGCCCTACAAAAACATAGCATGCACAAAATAGCATGTATAAACTCTATAATTCAGAAGTTATTTATGTTAGAAAAGAAGCTTTTAAAAAGTGCCACCTACATGCTAAACATTATAGTAGGTAGTAGATAATACTTTGGGATAGACATTGAGTTTTTTCTTACATCAATTTTACTTACTTATATCAAAATTACCTTCATAGTTGATCCATGAAAACATAATTAACTAACTACATTTTTCGTAAAGAGATTAAAAAAACAGAAAACAAAAATCATTTCCATAAAGTGAAACAGTCTGTAAGTAGCATGTAGAAAAGCTAAAATTAAAATCTGGCTTTCCCAGCGATTTCTAGGTGCACAAAAACCAGTGGTATGGATTTTAGAGTTTCCCAGACCTTGGTTTGAATAATTTTAGGCAAATACAAACTTTCCTGTAGCTCAGTTTGTTTATAAGTAAGAGGGTGATAGTAATACCTACCTCCTAAGGATATGGTAATACATGAACATCTTATTAACTGTGTGAGTATCACCAAGCCTGACATAACATCGGTGCTCTGTAACAGTTAGTTCGCTTATAAGTCACTCATACATTTATTCAGCCAACATTAATTGAGCATGCTTAATGCCAGGCATTGTTCTAGAGACTGCCCATGTGGAGCTGTCATGCTACTAGGAATAATCAGAAAGGGGTTTACTTGTGGCATAAATGCCACTAAGTGGCCCCTCAGTCAACTTGTCCTCATGCTTCCATTCAACACAGGGTTTCTGGGCACCAGCCAATTGCTCTGGAAAGCAGAAAAGGTTGTTATGATTTGAATCCTGCCTAGCTACTTTACTTTTCTCTCTTGTTCACTCTGTCTGCTCCTTTCTTTGCTTCTCTGGTTTACAACTGGGTACTTCAAATTGTTCCAAATCCCGGGGTTCTATCAGGAAGATGGCTGGGACTAGAAATGAGGTGTCTTGGGGAGGCAGGTGTGTCAGCCCTGCCTAAACCAGAGCAGATGCCTTTATGTTTCCTGCCTTCTACTTAATATACTAGGCTTCTGGTGCAAGGTCCTAGTGGTGCAAGCATCCTCCCAAACAGAATGCTTGGGGAAGAGAAAAAGATCACTCTTTTTTAAAAAATGTATTTTTATTGATTTCAGAGACAAAGGGAGGGGGAGAGATAGAACTATCAATGATGAGAGAGAATAATTGGTTGGCTGCCTTCTGCACGCCCCTTACCGTGGATCGAGCCTGCAACCCAGGCATATTCCCTTGACCAGAATTAAACCCAGGTCTTCAGTCTGCAGGCCTATGCTCTATTCACTGAGCCAAACCAGCTAGGGCTGTCCCACTCTTTAACAAGTCAATGTACATGAACAGAAATGAGGGTGGGGTGGGGAAACAAGTATACTAACAGAAACTTATAAAACATAAAAACCAAATAGAATATATGGCTTATGATTGGATCCTGGTGTGAACAAGTCTTCTATACAAGTAAAAAGGCACTTTCCAGACAACCATGGGAAATTTAAATGTGAACTGGGTATGCAATAATAGCTAATTTTATTATTATAATAGTACTAGAGGCCTGGTGCATGAAATTCATGCATTTCGGGGGGGGGGCAGTGTGGGTCCCTCAGCCCTCTTGCATTTGATATATTTCATAAACATTTTTAAATGAGGTATACTCAATGCCTATTGAGCAATAAAATGATTTTTTCATCTCTATGCTATTTCCTTTCCTACAACTTTGTATACTTACCTGCCTTTAACACTTGTCCACTTAAAAATTAAGTCAGCATTTGTATTCCAAGATGACACATATAACAAATCAGCTTTCTAGGCTGACCTCTACTCTTATGCCACATTATCTAAAGGCAAAAACATGCTCTCTTCGATTTTGATTTTATTTCCAAAAAGTTATTTCCCCTGCAAATTATAAACCTATAAATACATTATGGCTTAGAACTTTTTTCTAATAATTCTAAAACAATTTTTACAACCTGAGTCTTTATGTCAAGAATTTCAAGTTTGCTTTACTATAAGGAAAAGAATATGGACAATATCACAAATTCAACCTTTTGATTTATTATTTTCTAAAGATGTATCTGTGCTTATGTTTTAGGAGATGAAATCTGAGAGGACTGCTCTTTATACTCTTTTTTTATATGAATTACTAGTGGCCCAGTGCACAGATTCGTGCACATTAAAAGGAAATTAATTAGAAGGTGTCCAGTGGGATGGGACTGGATGAGATAGACCGGACATGCCCTGGAGTCAACCTCCCGCGGTCCCTCCCCTGCTGGCCGCACCTGGGGCAGTGCTGTGGCTCAAAGGCGTATACAGAGTGAGTGGGTCCCTCCGGCAGGTGGGGTCCCTGGGCCTGGCCTGCAGGGATTGAGCTGAAACCGGCTCTCCAACACACCCTGAAGGGTCCCAGACTGTGAGAGGGCACTCTGCAAAGTTGCTGTAGCTTGGCAGCTCCTGCATTGAGCAACTACCCCCTGGTGGTTAGTGTGCCTCATACCTACCAGCCAGCTGGTGAGAAGGTCGCTTAGCCTTTTATGTATATAGATTTTACTATAATACTTTTTATATGTATTATTTTTATATGTATTAATCTTACTTTTGAGGTTTGACAAAACATTTATCTTTTCCTGTTACTATCGACATTTCACTATGCAACTGCCTATTAGTTGATAACCAATTTTTATCTGCAAGCATTATGTTTTATTCAATTCTCACCTGTATTTATACATAGTGAAGTGACTCAACTTTTTTTCTTTGACCTTTTCACACTATTATTAGTGATGTTCAGTTAGTTTTTCTTTAATTTCTTAAAATTTTTCAAAACATTGACTTTTCCATTGAACAAATACTACAGTAGCATTGCTATCCTCAACTTTATTTTGTAGTAATTCCTATGAAGTATTACTACATTCCCAGTAATGTATTTCTTTTCTCTATTTGGAGTAACCTTAATTTTCTTGAATATACTTTCTTACTACATTCCTGTTTTTTTTTAAGTTGTCTTCTTTTGGTCTTTATTATATTCTATCAGCATTATTTTTGGTATTATAGTCTATCACCACTATTTCATTTAGCATAGACAGAATGACCTATTCATTCATGCAAATCAGCTGCCATTCTGATAGTGTCTGTAAGAAATCATTCCCATTCTAGATTTATCTCTCATGGTTTCTTAACTGAAATGCTGTCTGGCATGTATTAATAATGCCCACTACACATTGGTTGCTTTACGTAATCATATTTTCAGAAGATAGGCATAAAATGTCATGTGTATATTGCTAAAACCTTATTATGATACACAACACTTTTTAAAAAGGGATTTTCTAAGAGAAAATTCTAATATTTTAAACAACATTTTCTGTACTAATTTATAAAGTTAGAAAGTAAAGACCTTCAATCCTTGTCCAAGAATTTTTACAGTCCAAAAGTAATCCATTCCGGGTTGGTGGCCAGAGTATGAGGTTTCTCTCAGACTGTGGTTTGAATGAGGGTAAGGGATCAGAATAGAGAGAATTTTAATATGGTCCTTTAAAAAGCCAAACAACTGAGTTCCTAAGTGTATCCCAGCTCACAAAGATATGTGGACTACTCAGGGCTATTGCCAGACACTGGGCAATGGAACTGGCCGTAACTTTGATAAGCTAGGTTAATATCTATAGAAAAACTGTATTTGATGGATAACCTTTTATATGGAATCTGTTTTATAATACTCTCTTAAACAAGAAATTTAAAGGTACTGACTTCTAGATACCAGGGCTATGATAGGTAAAGGGGATACAGAGATGATACGGAGTAATAGTTGAACGGATACTAAAATATATATTGATTTAGAGCTTTTGAAAGAATACAGGATATGAAACAGAATAACAATTAACTTCATGATTAAAAGACCTTGAAAAATCTTAAAACAAGAACACTGAGCCCTGGCCAGGCAGTGGAGTATCGTCCTGTACAACAAAGGGGCTCAGGTTCTATTTACAGTCAGGGCACAGATCTAGGTTGCAGGTTCTATCCCTAGTCAAGGTGAGTACAGGAGACAACCAATCAGTGTTTCTCTCACCTCTCCCTCTCTCTATCTCTATCTCTCCCTTTCTCTCCCTCTCTCTTAACCTCTCTCTAAAAATCAATGAACATGTCTTTGGGTGAGATTAAAAAACAAACAAAAAGAACATTGGAACTCATGGCAAGCATTTCTTATCCACAAGTTTTTTACTTAACTTATAATTTTAATGAAAAAAAATGTATACCCTTCTCTGGCAAATACAGAAAAAAGTGTGTGTGTGTGTGTGTGTGTGTGTGTGTGTGTGTGTAGCCATCTATAGCATATTATGTATATGGATATGGGTAATATATATTATATGGATAATATATAATATGGATAATATCAAAACATTGATTATAGGAATATCAAACTGAATATAAACCCTGCTAAAATAACGAACACCAACAAACAAACAAAAAAACCACACACATAAAACCACCCAACCAGTTAATTTATAACCATTCATTTATTAGATCAAATTCCTCCCTTGGGCATGTGCAGGAAAATGATTTTGTGATGGCCGTCCTCACACCAAACTCAGTATCAGAATCCACTGAATAAAAGGGCAGCTCATCAAAGTGTGCTGTGAACATTTAAGAATCTAAGAAAAGATGGTTTGGGAACTTCCAGACACTGACTATTATCCCATAGGTGGGGCTGACCTATGGGAAGGGCCCTTCAATGTTTGGATGTATTCTCTCCTCCCATCCACTACTGACCGAAAAATGCCTTAACAATATATGTTCACCTAACATGCTGACATTTTAAGTTACTTTCTTACAATCACAACTGGTATTGACCTTTACTCGGAGAGGTTTTGGTCCCATGTGAGGGCTTCCTATGTCTGTCGTAAACCATAGAGTCTGGGATGTACACTCAGCAGGTCTCAGAGGCAAGGAGAGGAGGAAGAGCCACACCCCTGACACAGGGCCCACTCACTGCCTCTGGCGAAGGAAGAGATCACTCTGGTGACCTACTTTGTTAGATACTGTCATTTCAGATTTTCCAGAAGTAATGTTTACAGAAGTCCTTGACCAACACATGGCTTGTTGGCTGCCCCAACCTGTATCAGAACAAAGTCCTCCCTATGTGACCTGGGCCCGTCTTGAGCATCAATAAGGATGCCTTTGGTACTCAAAGCCTCTCTTCTCCATGTACCTTCCCCCAGATGCAGGATCTGGCCCTACTGGCTGTCCTCCTAGGTACCTGCACATTGTTTCAAAAACTTGAAATCACTGTTGGTTATGAGCCCCATCTCTTCAGGCAAACAGAACTAGATTCAAGAGGAAATGTCCCAGTTATCAGTGTGCGAACTCGAATTAGACAACTACTGGCGTAAGCCAAAGCTTCCTCACCTGTAAAACAGTAGAGTACTTGCTTTATAGTTTTGACTAGGGGCCCAGTGCACAAAAAGGGTCCCTCAGCCAGGCCTGTGCCCTCTGACAGTCTGGGACCCCTCAGGGGATGTCCATCTGCTGGCATGCCTGGCCAGCCTGGGTGAGGGGCTGATGGCCATTTCAGGCTGTCCCACAGCCCCTTCAGGGTTCAGGCTCCTACTGGGGTGCCTGGCCAGCCTGGGTGAGGGGCAGAGGGCCGTTTCAAGCTGCCCACAGCCCCTTCAGGGTTCAGGTCCCTACTTGGGTGCCTGGCTAGAAGCAGATATCTGGGATTTATTTAACTTCTATACTTGAAACTTTGTTGCCTTGGTCTCCTGCTTGAAGCCTGGGTTGCCCCTGGCAACCCAAGGTCCCAGCCTGGCAGGTATCTGGGGTTTGTTTATCTTCTATAGTTGAAACTTTGTAGCCTTGAGTAGAGATCAGGGCCTGCAGGGCCCTGGCTCCCTCCATTGCCCAGGGCAACTCCAACTCCATAGCCACCATTTTAGTTGAGTTAATTTGCATATTTGTTCCTGATTGGTTGATGGGCGTGGCTTGTGGGTATGGCTTGTGGGTGTAATGGAGTGAGGGTCAATTTGCATATTACTCTTTTATTAGATTATATATGATTCACTGAGATAAATGCTGGCCGAGTACTAGGGACATGTTCAGCACTCAGTATTAATCTCCAATTACATCTCATACATTGGATAAGTCCTGCATAGTGGTTCCATAAATGAATTTCTGGTAATTTAATGTATATCATACATATAACTATGTGGTATGTTTTTTTCCAATGTACAGACAACCAGTTCATTGCTATTTTTTACAGTACAGGATTTAAATGATCTGGAAAGAATTCAGACATATTACTTACTCCCTCACCAAACAGCCCTTGATCCTGTGTTCTACTGTAATGTAATGCAGCACACCTAAACCGTGGATTATCTAAATTTCAAATTTAGTATTATAGTATCTGTACCTTCATTCTAGTTCAAGACTTCCTCTTAGAGCTCTTCAATTACATGTAAAAAATGTTGCTTTGTAACACTATTAATCAGATGACAATAAAATAAGAAGTCTCACATGATTTAAATACTGACAAAATTGTGAAACTGCTAAAAATCTATTTAAACATATCCACAAAAATGAAAACTATGAAAAGATAAAAGAGAGACAGGGAGGCTCATGAACTTCTACCTGATTTTAGACCTTCCACAAAATGAAAGGTTATCTTTAAAATAAGATATACTGTAAGGTCATCTTTTCTGGAATGCAATTAATATTTCAGCTATGTTGATGTAAGAGAAGAGACTCTGTAGGAAATGCAGAAGACTGAATGAATTCAGGACATCCAAGCATGAAAACAAGCACTGTTCTGAGAAATGCCCAACAGTGGTGGCCCTGACTGGAGATTGTCAGAATCAGGCTCCAGTGGTGGGACCTAGTTTTCTCTGTCCTCACACTAATTCCCTGAATGTGCCCTCTACTCCAGAAACTAAGCATGCAGACCTTTCCGGTATTTATGGCCTAGGCCATTGTCCCTGTCAACTGTTCCATTTAGAATGCCTGCTCTTGCCATCTTTGGCTGTCAAAGATACTGCCTATCTTATAAGAGCACACCCTAGTGCCAGCAAACACCAAGACAGACAGGCTCTCTCTCGCTTACACCCTCACCCTGAATTCATCTAACATGTGCCTACCCTCCTCTTGGATCCTAAGCTCAACAAGGACGAGAAATGGTCCCACTGACTAATTCATCTTCACTTCACCGCACCCCCAGCAGAAGCGCTAGCACAGAGCATCAGCAGGTGGGTCAGAGGCTGTTCTGCTTTCCCATGCCGCTTCCCATCTGCATAGGACTCAGGACACACAGGCACTGCAGCCTGATAGGAGCTAGAAAAGGTGTATGTTTTATTTCAGAATCAACCCATTTTCATCCAGAAATACAGCAATCACACGAAACATGGCTCAATTTTGTTCAAGCAGAGGGATTCTTAATATGAGCTGATTAAAAAAAAAAAAAGAAGAAGTTGGTTCACCAAAACAGGGCTGGACAGACCTTTGGATGAGCTTAAGAAGGTCACAAAATATCTTACTGGAATTACTTTTTCCTTAAACCATTTAACTAAACAAACATCTGTTATTTTAAAATATTATTTTGAAGGATGAAAGCAATATTTTTATTGTCAATTTACTTATCTATCTTTCAGCATCACTTAAGATGTTACTACATTTCTGGGAATTAACTCAAAAAGTCATATTCACAGTTATTCTTTAAGATCTATAAAAGATTCTAGATTGGATAAAACAAATAATATTTTACTTTATACCATTATATTTAATAGAAAAGAACACTGTCTAATTAGGATTTTTTATTTGTCTTCTTTCTTCACACTGAGAACATTATACCTTCATAATCACATAATCATTGAAACCAAATGACTTCATTCTTAAGAAAATGAGATTGTTTTTAATGATGCGCTGTCTTTATGATTTCAGTCTGCTCAATAGTGATCCAACCAATTAAAAACACACACATGTGCCTATAACATAAAGGGAACAACATATGACAGTTTCCAACATCACAAATAGAGGGGGGTCTGAACCAGCTGCCCAGTTCACTGTATGCACAGAAACAACTGCGCAGCAGGGTGAGTATTTTTACAGGTGGCTACTACTCTAAATAACCTATGCATATGCTCAAGTACACGCAAAATATAACTTCACAACACCGGGAGTTAGGGGTTTCATTGTAGCTAAATTGATCTTATAGTTGTGATATTTATTATAATACTACATAATGTTACAACTGGGGGGGCATTCAGGATCTTTATTAATTCTAACAACTGCATGTGAATCAATTATCTCAATACAACCTTAACTTAGAAATAATTTAAAAAATAAAATTGTTAAAATAAAAAATGTAAGTGACATTAAAGGCAACGATTACAGGAAGATTTTCAGCTTCCTCATATATAAATGCAAAGGACATTTTCTTTATTTTACTATATAAGACCAGAAACCACCTGAATATATTAATTTAGACACACTATCCAATACAGTAGCCACTAGCCGTACTAAACCAAAATAAATATTAAAAGCTGTTATTCAGTAGCACCAGCCTCATTTTACACGCTTAACAGCCACATACGGCTAGTGACTGCTAGAGCAGCATGAGATGACTGTTTTATACTATGGCCCAAGTAAAACAGACTTTTCTACTTCACCTTTCTTTACACTAGTACATTATACTTTAACTAGAGGCCCGGTGCATGAAATTCAGCCTGGCCTGAGCCCTCTCGCAACCTGGAAGCCCTTGGCGGATGTCCAACTGATGTGGAGGTGAGAGAGCCTCCTGCTACCACCACTGCGTTTGCCAGCTGTGAGCCTGGCTTCTGGCTGAGCTGCACTCCCCCTGTGGGAGTGCACTGACCACTAGGGGGCAGCTCCTACATTGAGCATCTATCTGCTCTCTGGTGGTCAGTGTGTGTCATAGCAACGGGTTGTTCCATCAATTTGCTTATTAGCCTTTTATTATACTTTAATATTGAGAATAAATACAGAAAGAATACTAATCAAAAAAGAAAACTGAGTATGTGTTAAATGAAAACTTATGAGACACAAGATTCTTGATTTTAGTGAACCCGATAAAATATAATTTTACTTTTAGTTGTATACTGAGGATTTGCTGACCTGGATGTATTTTGTCATCACTTTCTATGCAACATGTTCACACATTATTTCACTTATAAAAACTTAAATATGGATTGGAAATATGTGCCAACATGGATTTTGAGCCAGTGGTGCTCAGTGTGTCTGTCTGTCCTTCCTTTGTTGGTGGTTTGAGGGCGATGGTGAAGGCAGCATCCATAGCTCTTGTACCAGAAGCACCTCCCTCCCTATAACTGCCCTAACCTTTTATAGTAAGTGATTTTCAACCTTTTTCATCTCATGGTACACATAAACAAATTGCTAAAATTCTAGGCACACCAATACATAATTATTTTTTGACAATCTGACAAAAAAAGAAAAAAAGGTATAATTTGATTTATTCACACCAGATGGCTATTGCTGTGTTGGCTGTTGTCACTTTTTTGAATTTTTTATTTGACAATCTAAGGGAAAAGAGGCCGGTGACTCTGACTAAAGAGTCAAGTATTTCATGTTTTAAAAATTATTGTGGCACGCCCTTTGCAAATTGTTGCAGTAAGACAATGAAATATCTGTACTTATAATTCTGGAGGGAAGATATTACAGTATTACAGTATTGAAAGTCATCTATAAATGTTTTCACAATTGAGAAGGGGGAATTCATGTACTTTTTAAAAGAGTTAAAATTTCCTAGATAATATGAAACAAAATTTGAGAAAAGAGAACAAATTTGATAATACTGATTCAGTTCTAAAAAGATGAAACTCTGGGAGAATAGGTAGAACGAATTTCCTACAGCAATTACCTATAAATTGACTAACTACACTGAAACAAACTGTGATCAATTTGTATAAAATTCTGTACCCCTATTTTCAGACTCATTATGTCCCTTGGTAATCATGATCATGCATATTTACAGCTCTATGAAACTTCCTTGAAATCAGAATTCTGAATTTCTGAATCCACCCCTACTTCCCCTTCTCCAATTGGCTGAGTAAATTTTCAAATAAATAGATTATTCCTATATCTGAGGAAAGTCTATAATGAATATTCATCTAACATATCCTCACATTTCAAAACTTACTATTAACTGGACACAAAATTTTGCTGCCTTGGTAAATCAAAATATTTATTTTATAGCACAATTAGAGGCCCGGTGCACAAAATTTGTGCAGGGGGCGGAATGTCCCTCAGCCTAGCCTGCATCCCTCTCACAATCTAGGACTGCTGGCTCCCAACTGCTCATCTGCCTGCCTGCCTGATTGCCACTAACTGTTTCTGCCTACAAGCCTGATCACCTCCTAAGCACTCCCCTGCCAGCCTGATCGACACCTAACTGCTACTCTGCCAGCCCGGTTGCCCCTAATTGCCCTCTCCTGCTGGTCTGGTTGCCTCTAACTGCCCTCCCCTGTCAGCCCAGTCACCTCCAACTGCCCTCCCTCGCCAGCCCAGTCACACCCAACTGCTTTCCCCTACCGGCCCCGTACCCCTAACTGCCCTCCCCTGCCAGTCTGGTCGCTCCCTACTATCCTCCCCTGCTGGCCATCTTGTGGTGGACATCTTGTGTCCACATGGGCATGATGGTCACTTTGCATATTACCTCTTTATTATATAAGACTAGGGGCCTGGTGCACAAAAATTTGTGCACTCGGGGGGTCCCTCAGCTCAGCCTGTGCCCTCTCGCAGTCTGGGACCCCTAAGGGGATGTTGACCTGCTGGCATGCCTAGCCAGCCTGGGTGAGGGGCTGATGGCTGTTTGCAGGCTAAGCCCCCCCCAGTGAGGACCCTGACCCCATGGGGTTGTGGCCAGCCTGGGTGAGGGGCTGAGGGCCGTTTTCAGGCTTTCAGGCTGCCCACAGTCCTTCAGGTTTTGGGTCCCTACTGGGGTACCTGGCCAGCCTGGGTGAGGGGCTAATGGCTGTTTGCAGGCTGGCCAAGCCCCCCAGTGGTGTCCCTCACCCCATTGGGGTGTGGCCAGCGTGGGTGATGGGCTGAGGAGTATTTTCAGACTTTTAGGCTGCCCACAGCTCCTACTGACCCAATGTCCCAGCAAGGCTGGCTGGAAGCAGGTTTCTGGGGTTTGTTTATCTTCTATAATTGATACACTGTTCCTTTACGCCAAGGCCTAGGCAGGTAACGAAACCTCCTCTCTGCTTCACCTGGTGGCTTCTATAATTGAGACACTGTTGCCCTTACAAGTCAGGCCCAGCCTGCTGTTTGCTTCAGCTCCCGAGGCTTCTATGATTGAGACATTGTTGCAAATATGTTGTTGCCTGGAGCTAGGAGAAACCCAGCCAGGCCTGCAAACACATTTACTCCTGCTGCAACGGAAACTGCCTGTTTACTCAGCTCCGTGAATGCCGGCCTCCATGTTGGCTGGGTTAATTTGCATAAAGTTGCTCTGATTGGCTGGTCGGCATGGCTTAGGCATCCCGAAAGGATGGTCAATTTTCATATTATGCTTTTATTATATAGGATTCTGAAATATGACACAATACAAAGCAGTAGAGTTTGAATCCCCCTGTGGGAAAGTAATAGATCTCATTTTTAATGTTTCTCATTCTTTCAGTCATGGATTAGAAAGGATAACATTAAACATTTAAATCCCCCAAATAGGAAAACACATTAAAGAAGGAAGTTTCTATTTTCCAATAAGTTCTAACAGATGGCTTTCAAACACATACCATGGATTTAAATGTATAATCTCACCCTATAAATATGCTGCAAAACATTAAAAATAGATTATAGCACACATATGCCTTATGGGGCAAATGAAAAGATAAAAGGAATTTTGTAATGGATGAGCTCCTAGTTAACAATAATACTTGTTTATAACTGTGTGTCCCTTGTAATAGAACTAATGGATTAAATACAACAGCTTTTTAAATAACATTTAAGACTATTTCCTTAGTTTACATCTTAATATCCTAACAGAGTATAGGAGAAAAGGCTTTTCACTTTAACAAAAATATTTTTGTGACAGTTTAAAGTTTTTTAATTTAAATTTTTTTCTCTTTCTACCTCATTATAAGGAACCAAGTTACATTCAGACAGTAGGAAAGATAATTGTTGTAACATGTTAGGTAAGAAATGCAAAAAGATAAAACTTGGCAAAGAGAAATGACAACTACTTTGAAGGAATTTTCCTATATAACATGGCTTTGTGGAATAACCTCTAGGAGCAGTCATTTTTTTGTGATTTCAGACCTAACTTATTGCAGTTTAAACATATTATCTATTAGAAAGTGAGCTAGAAATCAATCACTATTCTGTATATTTCTATTGTACTTTATAATTTTCAACATAATTGCCTGAGGTATTAACTTACTGATTTGTATGAGGATGAAATGAGATTGGTAGTGACATTTGACAATGGAGACTCAGAACATGAGAGATGTGTGCATGACACCAAGGATCTACTAAAATATCTTTTATACCAAAATCACTAAGAAATTGTACTTTATGAATGCCCTTAGATACAAAGCACCAAGCCAAACATATCTGGAATTTTACTTCAGGAGCTCATGTTTATATTTATTTAATATATGCAAAACTATCTATATACTTGCAATTAATTAATTAATAACCTTAAAAAGGTAATATATACTAAATAACCTTGTTTCCCAATTGCTTTACTACATTTTACTCTATCAAGTATGGTGAGAATACTACGTAACTGTATAATAAGTATTTAGTGTCTTTTCCCAAGTTCACATTCAATAACATCCCATCTGTTACTTGAGATTGGTCTTGGTGGGAGTATTCACACTATAGACATCAGCAAACAATAGAAGTCGGAGTCCTTCATCACCTCCCCACCTTACCCCAGAAAGCCAGTTGCAAACATTTACCAGCACAGTGCTGTCTGTCTGTCTGACTATATTATGCTGTAAACTCAGCCCCTAATACAGTGCCTGGCACACAGTAGACACTAAAATACTGTAAGAAAACTAATTTCTGTGAAAGTCAGTTGCAAAAGTATACTAAGAGGACAGAAACTGCAGAAATATACTGTATTCTCACTTGAAAAGTCACATACAGTTTTATATGATACTCTGCTAAATAATGTCACATTAATTCAAATAAATGTCTCATAAAATGATGATTCAACTTAGCTACAGCTGGCATTTTTCCAAACAAATAATCAATGTTTAAAATTAATATATTACTCTCTTAGAATTCCATTTAGTATTGCATTCAGCAAATTTATAAAAAGGCTTTAAAAATTTTAAAGCACACAATTTTAGTTAAAGATCTGTAACACAATGAAATATTAGAGAAAGCCGTTTTAACTGTTGGAATGGTCGGCTTTAAAATAGTAGAAGCTGTGAACATAGACAATAAATGCATCATTAAACCAGAACAAATAAGATTAACACTTTTCAACAGCAATAAATACTAAATTGTCCTCTTAATTGCTTGTTTAAATGACCCTGTGCTCTTTTCTTACCAACTGCAAAGAATAAACCATACCAAAATAAGGTAAAACAGGTTGGATAATTTACCGGAGTAAGGAAATGTGTCAGTCCTTAGTCTTTGGGCTGCAGTCCAATAACCTTTATCTTGTGAGTAGTAAGCAGATTTATGACAATGCATTAAAAAACATAACTATAGCCCTAACTGGTTTTGCTCAGTGGATACAGCACTGGCCAAAGGACTAAAAAGTCCCAGTTGATTCTGGTCAAGGGCACATGCCCAGGTTTCGGGCTCAATCCCAGTAGAGGGCATCCAGGAGGCAGCCAATCAAGGATTCTTTCTCATCACTGATGTTTCTTTTCTCTCTCTCTCTCTCTCTCTCTCTCTCTCTCTATATATATATATATATATATATATATATATATGTCACTATAGAACATGATCACTTTTAACACTTAGTCCTGAAAAACTCCAAGTTTGTAATAAATCCATCTCACTCAGTGCAAGCTTTAATATATAAAAATATTTTAACCTGATGGACAATAATACACTTTGGTATGGTTCCTACTAGACCTTGCATTGGTTGAAATTTTTTCAATCTACATTTTGTAAACTAAGAAGAACTAGTAAAGTATTATTACTGTAAATAAAACAAAATGCTAAAATCCTTCTAAACCCAAGGATAAACCTGCAAGGTAGATTATAGTTGACCCTACTTTAAAAATGAAAGAAACTGAACTTCAGTGGCTTTTCCAAGATGACACAGGAAGGTGGGAAACTCGGTCCCAGGTTTTGGTTCTGAATTCGCTGCCCTTTCCATTATATATACTTGGCTGAGTTTTCAAATGTACTTCATATGCCAGTTTTAAAATTTCATTTTCTTTGATCTTCCTTACCTACTGCAGCCTGGCTTTCCCTCTCCTGTATGCATCCTGTCTTGCAAAGATGGCAAACACACCTTCAGAAAAAGCAATTTTCTTGCAAAGCTCAACAGAAAAAAAAAAGAACATCCCCAAATCCTACGGCGAGCCTTCCTTGCTTGCACACACTTGCATGTTTTATGAAAAAAGGCTAACATAACTATACCTCACATAGTTTCTATCAGGAAAGCAAATGATGGGTCTCATTGACAGCAGCTGCAAGTAGTCCAGCTTCTGCTTGAAAGACGTGCATTTAATTGTAAGAGCAAGTGCTTGATATTGCCATTCCAATCCTGATTAAGGAGTCAAACCCTCATGAGAGCAACAAAAAAATGGATTCAGTTAAAAGGCACAACAAAAGGACTACATGGGGGAAAGCGATCTTCAAAAGTAATATGACTGCATAGTTTGAGAAGGAAATGAAAAAGAGCAAGTGTGGCATGAGGAGATGCAGCAGCAACCTGACCACATGCCCCAGAAACCACGCACGGCAGCATCAGATCAAGTACACTAATTTTAGCACAATATTAAAGTTTGGGTTTTATTTAGTTCTTTGGACAATACCATCATTCTTTCAGATACATAATCATGCTTAAAATATGACACCTTTCTATAGTTAAGAGCTTTATTCAGTCTCCATGAAAAAGGTGTTGCGAGCTTCTATGCACATAGCTTTAGAGGTGTTTTCCCATGAGCTGTCTGCTTGGTATACTATAGTTTCCACTTATAGATACAAAGTACATAATAATAAAAAGTAAGTACCAGAAAACCTTCATTCAATACAGCACTTTAATAAAATACCATAAAACTACTAGTGTGCCCATATAATATACATAATTGATGTTATTAATCACTTGCAAATGGTTTTGTAATTTCCTAGAATGAACTCCATTTTGAAAGAACCTAACATCTACATAGGTTCTGAGGTGAAAACTAAGTGTCTGATTTCCTAATAATCCAGAAGATCTTCAAAGAATTAAAATCCAAAAGCCTTCTATTACATCTCATATAAATTGCAAATTCTACACCTATTTCTGATATCAAAGTAAATTACCGTAACATCCTTATAACTAAAAAAAAAAAACAAAAAAAAACATGCAGGCAATTACACAGAATCTTTCACATTGTAAACAATTTGAGTGTTTCCCTCTAAATGATGTAAAATCTCTGTTATACAAAATCTAACAGTGAAAATAGTGTACTGCAAACATCATATGATAAAAGATGATTATTTTTAGTGTAGAAAACCCTGATTGCCCACAATTTAGGCAACCTGAAGTTTTAAGTAACCAATGTTCTGACAGTATTAAAGTTACTATGAGTGTTTTTACAAAGCAGTTTTGCAGTGGCATGGACCAGTGTTCTCTGTCCTCCAGCATCCAGGCTCACTATCTAGTCACTCTGACGTGTCAATCACTCCCAAAGCTCCACAGGGTCTTTGCAGGGTTGGCCATCCCCAGTTCTTAGCTTCAGTCATCCATTCCATAGCTGACCACAATCACTCTAGGTGGCCTGAAGTTGTCACTGTGCCTGAGCCCACCTGTCATGCAAAATTATCTTCAGTGTCACCTCAGAACTACCATGTTCAGCTGTTAATATTCCGATTATCCAACACCTAAACAAAATCTGAGCAAGATAAAAATAAACTCTTCTGGAAAGCCCTGAACTCTTTACTTTCTTTCTGATCAATAAGTAATGCTGCTTCACAACGATGTTCCCAGGTTGGAAGATTCTATAACACCTTCGGAATACTTTTCTTTTTTTAATTAAAACTTTTAATGTTGACACTATTGCTGATGTACTCCATTTCCCACCCTTTGTCTACTTTCACCCATCCCCACCTCCCTCTCCTTTGGCCTTCACCACACTACTACTGTCTGTGTCCACAGGCTACGCATGTATGTTCTCTAGCTAATCCCTTCACCTTAGTTAGCCAGTCACTCCCAACCCACCCTGCTCTGGCACTCTCCAGTCTGTTCCATGTATCCATACTCTGGTTCCATTTTGTCCACCAGTTTATTTTGTTCATTAGATTCCACGTACCAGTGCGATCATATGATATTTGTCTGTCTCTGACTGGCTTATTTCACTTAGCATAGCACTCTTCAGGTCCATCCATGCTATTCATAAAGGGTAGGAATTCCTTTTTTTCCCTTTACAACCATGTAGATTCCATTGTGTAAATGTACCAAGCTTTTTTATCCACTCACCTGCTGATGAGTACTTGGGCTGTTTCCAGATCTTAAAAATAAAGCTGCTATGGACACAGGGGTGAATATATTCTTTCTAATTGGTATTTTGGGATTCTTAGGATAAATTCCCAGAAGTGGAACTGCTGTGTCAAAAGACAGTTCCATTTTTAATTTTTTGAAGAAATTCCATACTGTTTTCCATAGTGACTGCACCAGTCTGCATTCTCACCAACAGTTCACTTGGGTTTTCTTTTCTCCAATCCCATTTGTTTATCTTTTCCTGTGTTTCCCTTGCCCTCAATATAATACAAGAACCTAAAATCTGGGTCTTTGAAAGGATAAATAAGGTATTAAACATTTTTTCTTCATGAAGCTTATAGGATGTTTTGCTTTTATATAACTGAAAATCAATGCTTGGAGTATGTTAAGTCGTGTTACATTTATAAAAAAGTTTTATAGTATATACTTTCAAAAATTCTTACTCTTTGACTTTACAAACACCTTTTTTTAACTTTGGAATTCATCTTAAAGTGTCAGACTTCAATGAAGATTGAAGTACTAATATGCACATTATAGAAGTTGTATGAGAAGGGAAAAATGTGAAATTGAATTCTATCTAATAAAGAGGGAATATGCTAATTAACCCTCACATCATTGCAAAGATGGCGGTGCCCACAGCCAATAAGGAGGGAATATGCTAATTGACTGCTCTGCCCTCAATGATGGAGGCACCCACAGGCACAAGATGGCGGTGCCCAGTCACCTCAGCCCTGCTGGGGCCTCACCACATTCCTGCCTCCAGAGTCCCCCTGTTCCCTCAACCCTCCAGCCACCCAGAGCCACCTGAGATTCAGGTAACCAGGGCCGGCCAAGGCTTGTGTTGCTGGCAGTGGCAGCAGAAGAGGTGTGATGGGGGTGTCGCCTTCCCCTGATTGCTGGGTCACCTCCCACCCCTGAGGGCTCCCAGACCATGAGAAGGCGCAGGCCAGCCTGAGGGACTCTCCCTCCAGTGCATGAGCTTTCATGCACCGGGCCTCTAGTAGTCAATAAAAGAAAACTTTTTGACCTCATGGACCACTGGTTGGTGATTTCTGGGGCTATAATCAAACACTAAAAATATTTACCATATTAAAATGTAACAATATGGAAACTGAAAAAGGCAGAAGAGAATCTATATATATAAAAGCCTAATATGCAAAGTGTCCCCTCGGGAGTTCTACTGACCAGGAGTTTGATCACTTACTATGATGTGCACCAGGGGGTGGCACAGAATGAAGGAACGCCTTGGCTGGCAACTGCTAGGGACCCTATCTGTGCATGAATTTCATGCACTGGGCCTCTAGTTATAATATAAAACATGATCACAAAACAAAAACAAAAACATAATCACACTTATATTCAATACTGCATTGTGAGTTAGTATACACACACACACAGAAAAGTTTGGAAGGAAACACAGAAAATATTCATAGTGGTTGTCTCTGCTGTGGTTGAATACTACTGATTTGCTTAATATTTAGTTATAGATACAGTTATTGTGTATAATAATTGAAAATAAAATACATTTATACATTTATAGTGAGAATTTATTTTTATCCCCTCTTTAAGGAGGAAAATTAGGGTATTTAGTTTTTGGGAAACCATGACTCATGTAAATGTAGTTTTAATTTTCTATACACAAATTTCTGTAAGATGCTGACTTAAAACCAGTGCCAATTTTAATGGAACCTAAGGGAAAAATATTATCTTATACATTTTTACAAAAAAGACAAGGTGGAGAAATTGGTGTAATTTGACATATTAAAGTATCAATCAGAATTTAGAGAAATATAAATCAGTAAGTTTTTATGAAATTCACTCTTTCAAATTGTTCTATGAAGTAAATTTTTATAATTAGCTAAACGTATGCTTAGAGTTACACAGGTTTCTGATTTATGGATGTGACTCCAGTTTCATACTATACATTTATACTATTTTAGATAACATGTGTTTAGGGCTGCAACATTCATTACACTTCCAACAATCTGATTAAATGTTCTTTATTAATATTTTTAAAGAAAAATTATAGATTAAGGTGTAAGAATTTATTGACCTAAGACACTAAAAACTTAATCTACATAATTATTATAAAGATTATCATAGCCCTAACTGGTTTGGCTCAGTGGATAGAGAGTCAGCCTGTGGACTAAAGGTTCCCAGGTTTGATTCCAGTCAAGGGCATGTACCTTGGTTGCAGGCACATCCCCATTGCGAGGTGTGTAGGAGGCAGCTGACCGATATTTCTCTCTCATGGATATTTCTAACTCTCTATCCCTCACCCTTCCTCTCTGTAAAAAAAATCAATAAAATATATTTTTTTAAAAAAGCAAGATTTTCATAAAATATAGTTATTTGAGTGGGGAAAATGTACTTTAAAATGTTCTAGTATAAAAATTAAGACAATTCCAGCTTTTTAGTTTCTTAACTGCAATAATTCAACTAAATATAACTGAACCATGTTGCTTTGAACCCATTTTGAGCAACTTACAAAAAGGTAAGAAGGTACAGAAAAAAATACAATAGCATAGTTGTAATACAATAGCAGAGAGGGAGTGTGGAGTTTGAGGATGATAAACAGAAACATGATAAATAACAACCTCAAAGGGAAATGTATTTAGTTATATTTGTTCTTGAAAGATGCATCATAAATCATTTAGGCATTATTTTGAACAGATGGACAAATGGAGAAGTGTTATGGTAAAAGTGAAAACCTGGTGAATCTTTAGAAAAGCAAACAATTAAAATTACATCTCATTTTTGCAAAAATCTTCCATTTCAAAGTTTTTCTACACATTTTATCAATTAAAATGTCTGCATTTGTTTCCATTCCACTTCCAACCACTACACAGCTCTAGCAAGAACAAATCTAATTCCAGTACAGAATGACACCAGCTGGTGAGACCAGCATTGCCCACCATCCCATTATCATCTCATAGAATGCTCCATTATCAACCAGATAAAACACTACAACCTTGAGAGATTAGCTATCTTTAATTGGATGAAGAATAATCCTACCTGCCATAATAACTATTGTAGATACTTTTTTTTTCTTTTTAATTGCCACAAGCCAGCAAAGACATGGCAAAATACCTGTGCCAAAGGCCAATGTTATTTCAAAATGCACATGGGTATGAGAGAGAAAACAATATCACATTGCAGGGACATCTACAGGTTAGGAATCATCTGAATAAGCATTACTGACCAAGATAATTCTCTAACACAAGCACCACGAGGTGTGCTGCTGTGACCAAGCAAGGAGGGCAGGTGCATGTGTGCCAGCAGGAAGTCATGACATGTGAAGTGCAGGAACTGCATGAAATTTGGGTGTCCTCTCATGACAGTAAAGGTGGAGGTTTCACACGTGTGATGGTCAGTTATCAAGTGTACTACAACGTAAGATCAAAACAGACCAAAACCAAACAATAGATAACTTATGCACCTGGGAGCGAGAACACAGACTTTTACTATTGCTGTTAAGCAAGAAAGCTTATAGCAAGTGGTAACAGAAGTTTTCCACAATGAAAGTGTCAACAAAACCAAATACTTCCGCTACCTATGTAACAATCAGAGCAAATGATTATCTTTTCACATATGCAACGGTGAAGCCTTGCTACCTAAGGTCTTGTTTTGTTTTTCCTGTTAAGTAGGAGATACACATACACACACGTATTAGTTTGGCTGCATATATCAAGATTCTGTAAATTTTAGTTTTCTTTATTTAGTTCAGTGAATCATACCACTATTAACAAGTTGTGGACAAATAAGTTTGATCCTCAAAAACACACTTGATTTTTAACTTATAGTTGAGTTTAGATATAGACGCTAACCAGCAAGACTAAGGATTCAGGTGGTCATAAGAACTACAGATACCGTGTTTTTTTCAAATGTTTTTCCCCAAAAATATCTGTATAAGCTTTATGTGAAGCTTCAAGTTTGCTAGTGTTAGTATTTCAAGGTGAGAGAGTTCTTTATAGAAAAACACAGCTGGAAACTGGTGCAGGTAAGGGTTGTATTATCCATTCTTTTTGTTGCTTTCGTATGCAAGCTGTCAATCTTTGAAAGACTTGTGCTTCTTGGTGGTGTTGCTTTTTTTTCTTCAGAGATTGAAGAATTTGCACACCAACTGTTTATGTAACACAGCGATTTAAACAATACATTTAGAACAAGGACTGACAATGCTGAACTGTGTGATGGGGATGCTTCACCACTCCTGACAATATTTACCTTTCCTGGAGGGAGTGAGAAATTCCACTGCCTAATGCTTACACCATTTACAGTTAAAGTTCTTCTAAAAGAATGTCTGCTTTGTAAATTAATACAACAGCAAATACAATCGGGAGAAGTAACAGCTCAGTAATATAATACAAGCTTTAGCAACACCACTAAAATACATTAAATTTATGAAACATAATGGATCTGAAATACTGCCTTAAATATTTCTTTCCAGATATTCAGAAGGCCCTTGAGTAACATCATTTCATGATGAGATGCCACAGGAACTTAACTCTTATTTATGTCAATTAGCCTGTGGTAACATTGGTTTTGTTATGCATGATTTCACTTAAAGTCACAGAAACCCATGGATAATGGTAAGTGGGGTCTTGCTGTACCATCTAAGACAAGTCCACAGCTGAATAAGAATCTTTGATAATTCAGCTCTGGATTGTCAGGTCTACACAAAGAGAAGCTATGTAACGGGAATCAAATTAAATTAAAGTGGAAAAGATGTCAGTGGGGTTAGGGCAATAATCTTCAACATCAGTGTAGCTCAATTAGGAATGTATTTTTAAAAAGCTAATTTCCTCAATTCTAATTCATGATTATTAGTAAGATACAGCTACATTTCTGAAAGTTCAAAAAGTGGACAGGAGAAGTACTTTTTAAAATTTAGGCTCTGTAGTTAATTTCGTTTAGGATATATGAATCTTCAAAATTCAAGTTCAACTTTGTGTAGCTCCAATCTAAAAAATACCCTGATCATGCACTCTTCAAACTCGCCACAGTGGTCCCTTAGGCTACTGTGGGATCCACAGTCAGGAGCATACTGATGGATTCTGGAAGGCTGTTCTTCCCCACTGTCAATAATCAGCAGAAAACTTCCAGGCACCGGCGCTCCCCAAGTCCTTTCTGCGGTACCCTTCTGATGATTTTACCAAAGGGAGTGGATTTTCCCAAAGAGCCATGGGGCAGGAGTGGATGGGTGCCTGGGCAAGGGGCAAGGTAAATGAGTTCTGCCACAGAAGTCAAATAAAACGTGTTCTTGCTGTTTGTCACATTAGTATCTCCAAACTGAGATGGAATAGTTTGGGCTCGTCGCTCAGCACAGGTGTAACCTGCTAGACTTCACTTCCCCTCTCCATTTCATTCTATTTGCCTTCTCACAAACACACTCTTACTCCCATGCAGAGCTGCACAGCTTAGCCACGTGTTAAGGCAACCTGATTTCCCCACCTCCAACCCCTAAAGCCTCTATCTTCTTGTGGGGGGATTTTGGCCTTTGCAGGTGTCTTTTCTTGCCTTGATACCATGCCCCAGCATGTTCTTTTCCAGAGGCAACAGTGGGGGCCCCAGAGCCATCGGTTTTTATTTCAATGCTGGCTTCCTGCCAGGGCTCTGCCACTGGGAGCGAGGAGGGCAGCATTTGCTACAGAAATGACTGAAGTGCTGAGGAAAGAGGTGGCAGCAGTTGTGGGAGGAATGAATTGTTCTACTTCCGTTTCTGCCTGCAGAAACTAACCCTGCACGGAACAGTGGCATTAAGGGGGGCAGATGGGAAGATTCTATTTTCAATCCCAGGAGGGCAGGAGTCAAAGGAAGAAAAATCAGCTTCGGGGAAAGAGGAACATTCCTGTGGCACAAAACAGACCTGCTCCTCACCTAGCACTCTACAATTTCTCTTGCTTGCAAAGTGGACACATCATGTGTGTCAAAGGGAAGAAAGACACAAAGCAATGCCCTGCCTTCCATCTTCCCTTATCTTCCTCGACCAAAGAAGCAGAAATGATGACCAAGTTGGGAGAGTGTAAAGAGAATGAGAGTAGACCTCCTCACCCCCACCCCCCACCGCAAATATAAGAAAAAAAAGGCTTCTTTCCCAAGTAAAGGCGACAAAGCTACTTGTCCTCATGTTTAGGAGTTATCGACACAGCCAAGCCAGATTCATAAATTTGTATCCTATAGTCTGAATGGTAAATGGGGCATAACTGAAGCAGAACTATATTCCATTCTCAGTTCACAAAGGAAGGAACTTACAACAGCTTAACACGCCGCCAGTGAACCAGGGCCTGAGCTGGCTCAGGGGGTTTATCCAAGGCCTCACAGTCAATACATGGTGATTCCAGATGCATTCTCAGTCATTTCAAAATCTCACTTTAGCCTGGCTGGTGTTGCTCAATGGTTGAGCATCGACCTATGAAACAGGAGGTCACAGTTTGATTCCTAGTCAGAGCACATGCCTGGGATGAGGGCTGAATTCTTAATAGGGAGCATGTAGTAGGCAGCCAATCAATGATTCGCTTTCATTCCTGATGTTTCTCTCTCTCCCTCTAACTTCCTCACTGAAATTAACACAAATATATATTTTTTAAAAATTCTAAATCTTACGTTAGCACATAATATCAAATAATCTCCAACCATACTTCTGCCAGATTTCTTGATTGTATAATTGGTTTTTATGTTATCCCCTTTCATTCACAATACCTGTAGAAAATTTAAACCCCTGGATTTATAAAAAACTAAATTAAATGGTGGGATGAAGGTCTATCGGAGGCCAAAACTGCCAACATCGTTAGGGGTCTGGGTGAAGGAGGAGCAGCCCTCGGTCCCATCTGATTGTCAGGATTGCTTCCCTTACACTGCCTCCAGAGTTCATACTTTCTGGTTCTAAAGCTTCCATGTCCCTTTCTGCCACAATAACAATTTAGTAACACAAGAGATTTCTCAGGTAAATGGTAATATTTTAAATAAATTAGAAAGGAGGTAGTAAGACAACCTTTATTTGCTGAACACCTACCATGTACCCAGCAGCACAGCCGTAGATTTAAGCAAACCAGGCTCAGGCGACTCTTGGGAAAACTAGAAAAACTTCTACACCTACAGGTGAGGAAACTGAGGTTGAGAAAATTTAAGTAACTTGCCTAAAGTAGTGAAGACTGGATTTGAAATCTGATCCATTTTAAAGTCAGTTATTCATTCAATTAACAGAAGGGATTATTAAAATTAAATTAAATCTAAAGATTAAAATTCAATGAAAATTACTGAGTGATTCTTAAATGGATTTTAGTCTCTTAACTGGCAAAAGTTTTATTCAACTATTTACTGTAACCAGATACCTACCTACCAGTAAGCCACAAAGTGGTGCTTAGTAGCTTTTTACTCTGTGATCACCTACCTGCTACCTTTACATGCTTGGCCACAGATCCTCTCCTATCTGTTTGACTAGCCAGGGAGACCATGTTCTCACAATGTAAAGATTTCTGCAATTCTAATTTGAGGGAAAGTTTTTAAAATGGGTAATTTGGTTGAAAATTTAATGGTGAGTTTCTAAAGCTAATCTCTCATTACCTAAAATATTAGAGGCCCGGTGCACAAAAATTTGTGCACTGGGAGGGGGGGTCCCTCATCCCGGCCTGTGCCCTCTCATAGTCTGGGACTCCTAGGGGGATGATGTCCACCTGCTGGCGTGCCTGGCCAGCCTGGGTGAGGGGCTGAGGGCCATTTTCAGGCTGCCCACAGTCCCTTCAGGGTTCAGGTTCCTACTGGGGTGCCTGGCTAGAAGCAGGTATCTAGGATTTATTTAGCTTCTATAATTGAAACTTTGTTGCCTTAGTCCCCCTTTCCCCCCCGCCCAAAGCCTGGTTGCCCCTGGCAAACCAAGGTCCCAGTCTGGCAGGTATCTGGGGTTTGTTTATCTTCTATAATTGAACTTTGTAGCCTTGAGTAGAGCTCAACTCCAGCTCCGTGGCTGCCACCATCTTAGTTGAGTTAATTTGCATATTTGCTCCTGATTGGTTGGTGGGTGTGGGTTGTGGGCATGGCTTGTGGGTGTAAAGGAGTGAGGGTTAAGTTGCATATTACTCTTTTATTAGATTAGATATTACGGTGTTAATGTAAGTGAAAAAATGACTATGCCTCTTAGAACCTACAGGTGCTTTTCATCTTCATAAATTTTGGCAAATATTAGCTAATTAATCCTAGTGAAATCCCCACAATACGCATGAGGTCAGATTCCTTCTCAAAAGGCATTTATAAACTAGACAAGTTGTGGTTTCAAAATTTATGAGGTTCTCGGCTCAAAAAACATGATGAAATGCAGCCTCAGATTCACAACTGGCCCATTTAAGTCCTGATGAAATAATGAGCTCCAGCTCATCAGTTTATAAGCCAGTGTTTCACGAGGTTCCACTGGGTTACCCCCCACTCCCACCTCCAATCTCACAGCATCCGAGGAAACAATTCCTTTGGTGTCATAGCAGAGGCTACCCAAATTAGACACCAAACTATTAATTTTTATTGGATATAATATTTTGTATCTTGCTAATAAAGTTTTTTTCCTGGTTTTGGCATATGCTTTTGTGTTTTATTTCCTAAACTCCAAGCTTCAGTCATATGTGCACATACCCAGGCACTCGTATTCTTTTACTTTATAGTCAAAGGTTCACTCACAGTATATAAATGAGATACATATATTCTCCAAAATTGGGTCAAAGAAAGTAGATCTGATCCTAATCTTTAGCATTTATAATATTTCTGTATAGATGCAAAAGTGGGGGGTAGGGGAGAATAGATCATTCTCCTAGTAGCAGAAAAGCCTTGGTAATTTTATTACCAAAAAAAAACCCCCACAAAAATAATTGTGAAAAACACTGCCCCAAACAAAAGGATCAGCTGAATAAGGGTATAGGACAAAGCCCCCTAGTGGACTACACACATGGACATAAGGGGGCACCAGAGAGGTGACAGCATCTTTCAAGTGGAAATATTACATTTAAGGACCAAGGTAATGCTCCTCACTCGAAAGTACATTATGACACTTAGAAAACGTTATGTATAAAGATAATCCCAGGATGAAAGTTATATAAATTGCACCATCTACAAGGCCTCTAAGAAACCATTTGAACTGAAGTTTTTCTTCCACACTTACACAAACCTTCTATGAACCCTGGGAAAAATTGCCCTGTTCATCAATATATGGAGATACACTCTGATTTTTGGAAACAAAAGAAGATAGGTAGCTTCCTGGTAAAAAGAGTAGCAGCACTAAAAAGAGAAATAACAGTATCGCTATAATCTGATATGCTGATCCAGGTGAACAAAGGGCATGAGAAAATGAAACAACATTTTTCAGAGGACAACTGACCCTGTCACCAGCAACACACCATCCATCTTTTATTACTAAGTTTTAAGTACAACTGCCAGCTCTCACCTTGGGGCTTGTCCATTTTCCTCTCAGCTCCATTTCATGAGGTTGGGGAGCTGGGATAAAGAGGTGGGCCTTGTACATTTGTTGTTAAAGAAAAATGCAAAATTGTGATGTTTGTAAAAGTCTCAGGAGAAAATTTAGGAGAATTGTCCTAGGAACTTTGGGTTGGAAAGATCGTTCCAGGTCTATCACTATGAACACAAATCATAAATGTTGATAGCTATTATTACTATTTTTAAAAAGCACTTCAAAAATACTGACAACTTATAAACTTGAAAAGAGTATAAATGCAGCATATTGTGCTAATTAATGCCCAAACTCTTTCAAATATGATTAAATAAGAAATTTAAAGGGTAGAAAAAACCTGTTTAAAAATGTCTGTGAATTTACTAAAAACCATTGAATTATATACTTTAAATTGGTACATTGTATGATATGTGAATTATATTTCAGTAAAGCTCTGCAAAGAGAAAGAAAAAAGGAACAGAAGATAATCTATGCAAGCAGATAATCATGGCAAGAAATGAACTGCAAATAAAATGACCTTTTGCCCAAGATTGCAATAAATGTAATACCTACTGCCACTGATAAACTGATTTACTCTTTCAGGAGGCCATTTTAAAATATGCTTTAATATTTTAACCATTATAACCTTTGAGCAAGAATTCCATTGGGAATGTATTTTTTCTTAATACTTATGTGGTAACTATCAAAATATATATCCTCCCATTTATCAAGTTTGGAAGAATGTACATAAGCATTGTTAGTCGTAGTTATTTCCAAGAGGTTCCTTTGCTCATTTGTGTCAAAATTCCTGTTTTAAATTGGCTATCAGACTGTCCTCAGTATGCCAATGTCTGTGGCAAAATACGTATTTTTTTAAGAGTTATTTTTCTTTTTCGATTATCCAGCTTTTTGTTGTTTTGATAATCCTTACCTGAGGATATTTTTCCGTTGAATTTTAGAGAGAGTGAGAGGGAGACACACACACACACACACAGAAACATTAATGTGAGAGAAACACATCAATTGGTTGCTTCCTGCACCAATCCTGACCAGGGCCAGGGATACAGCCTATAACCTACATATGTGCCCTTGACCAGAACTGAACTCAAGACCCTTCAGTACATGGGCTGATGCTCTATCCACTGAGCCAAACTAGCCAGGGCATGGCAAACATCTTAGTTAAAACATCACATTACAGCCAGCAGGTAGGACAATGCTGGAATTTGACCTTAAAGCCTTGCTTCTCACACTGGGATCTGGTCTCCCAAAGGGCACGTGGTGAATATGGTGGCATGTCTTCATGGAATGTCAATTTCAGAGAAGGTTTTAATTCTTTTCCAAATGGTTGTTTGGGATTCTTTTTTGTATTTTGTTTTTATTTTGTCTTTTTTCTTTTTGACATAAAAGTACAAGCAAAATCTATAGAAATTTCCTTTTCCATATAAACTAATTTTAATATCTTTCATTAAAAATTACCTCTCAGGGTTAAAAAAACTTGTATGTTGTGAAAACCAGAAAAGTTGGTGTTTTTGTATTATCAGAGGATACCCAATATTTGTCTAGTCTTCCATTTTAGTAAAATAAGCCTAATTTTAAACTGGGCACACTGCTGTCTATCCAAAAAACTACATTTCCCAGTCTCCTTTGCAGTTAAATGTCACCATGTGATCAAGTTGTAGCCCATGAGATATGTATGAGTTGAACTTTTTCATGAACTTTCTAAAAAATCTTCTTAAAATTTCCCTAGAGATAGGAGACTTAAAACCTGAGAGGATCATGAGTCTCTCCGTGAGTGTCTGCCAACCATGTAGATCACCATAAGCGCCCCAGAAAGCCACCCTCTAGGGTCTGTTACATGAAGGAGAAATCTTATTCAAGCCACTGTGTGTGCGCGCGCAACTAAAACCCAGCTGATAAAAAATGAGGAAAAGGAAGATCGTTATTAGCGTGAAAGTTGTGTCAAAATGAAACAGGTAAAGAAAAGACTGCCACAAGAAAAGACTGCCCAGGACCTTGCCCACTGGACCAGAACAGTGCAAGGAATCAAAAAGCTACAATTCATGATTTCAGCTCTGGTCCTATGATGCTCACACAGCTAAATTGCTTTCAAAGTAGCTTTGAAAAACTGGATAAAAACTAGTGTTTTGTTTCTATTTCTTATTTTATACCTTAAAAATCAAAATTGTTTTAATTTAGGGCTTGATGACCAGAAAACAATCTGTGAAGTTGGAAAAAGGGAGAATACACAAAATGATAAAGTGGACCTGCAACAGCCAGAAGTCATGAAATGTCATAGCTGAACTGAGCACAAAGGTCATACAAGCCTTCAGGAATATTATAAAGAACATGAGAAACTTTCATGGCTAAAATAAGAGGGCTTTTTTAATTTAGAGTAAGCACAAAGCACATAAAAGTTTGCTTAAATCACCCTTTAAGACAGTAACAGAATGGATGTAGGTAGGAAATAGCGCATAACAGAAACTTTGACATTAATGTGACCATAATTTGCTCTGGATGACAAAGACAAAAAGCAATCAACGTCAAAGGGGGAAAAAGTACCTCTGGTTATCAAATAGATGTTGTGAAACATTCCTGAACTGGTGCATTAGTTGGTTAGGCTGCCATAAAATGTACCACGAGCTGGGTGGCTTGAACAATAGAAATTTACTGTTTAATAGTCTAAATGACAGAAGTCCCTGACCAAGGTGTCATCAGTGTTGGCTCCTGAGCACCGACAAGGAGAATGTGTTCCAGGCCTCTGCCCAACTTCTGGTGTTTACTGGCAACCTTTCGCTTTTCCTGGCTTTTGCTGCATCACTGTGATGTCTGTCTTTATCTCTTCATGTGGCCTTCTCAGTGTGTGTATGTGTGTGTCCCAATTTCACCATTTTATAAGGGCACCAGTCACATTGGATTAGGGGCCCCACCCCAATCATGTATGACTCTGTCTTAACTAATTACATCTGTGCTGACTATTCCCACATAAGGTCACATTCTGAGAAACTGTGTGTGTGGGGAAGGTGGGGGGGTGTTAAGACTTCAACATATGAATTTCAGTGGGACACAAGTCCACACATAACAACTGGTAAGAGACTAAGGTGAATCAAATTCTTCCCCCATTATGCATGGATGCAAGCATGTGGATATTAACACCTGCACCATTTAGCATTGCTTTTGATTTGCATTTATTTATACATGTCTGTGAAACATGTTAATTTACAAAGTATCTGATCACAAAAATAACCAAAAAATAAAATAAAATTTAAAAATGCACTAAAGTTTATCTAAATAAATGCTCTTAATAGTAATGACTAGAGAAAACTGTGTGCCCACAAAGGAGACAGGCCCACAAAGGAGAGGCCACTCAGCCCCTCTATTGCCTCAGGTGCTGCTGTCACAGACGGTCTCACTCCTTCTCACCTTCTGGAAGCCCAGGCTCCAAAAAGGGATGAGACCAAGTGTTCTGGTGGGTGGGAATGGAAGAGAGAGGCAAGCCTTTGAGATCTGCAAGGGTATGGCAGCATGAGAGACCCTATTCAAGCCAAGAACAGAGCAGGCGTATGGGAGTGTGTGGCCTCCTAGGAGAAAAGGTTACTGGGTGGGGCTACACAGGTTACAGGCAGAGCCCCAAGATCCAGAGACTGCAGATCTGATGGGATTCCCATACCCAACAAGGCAAAGAAGAAGTGGATGCAGCAAATGTTGAAGGATCACAGTGGCTTGCATACTGGGCATGTTAGTGAAGCACATGAGGAACTATAACCTGGGGGACCTCCGCAGTGCTAGCCACCCCTCCCCGCCCCATAAACACATCATAGGATCTTGCCAGGCTCTGCAAGGAGAGAGCTCAGGTGAGAAACTGAGTGTCCCTGTCCTTACCTGGCAGAGCAGTCTCAGATTGAGAAGAAAAAATCCACACACCCCAGGTTGAGGGTTAAGAATCTTGTGTATTTCTCAGCCATTAAAATAGTATGAAAACATTATAATTATGCTAACAAGTGTTTGTAATATGTTATGGAAAAAAGACAATACAAAAATATATGAAAGTCTGATAACACATATATAAATTGTTTTAAAGTACATGGGGAGGGGGGGAACCTGTGCAGATATATACCAAAATGCCAATAGCTACTGTTTCCTCTTTTTCAGTGGCGTGGGAAGAGGGATATTGCTTTTCTTTTTTTCTATAATATGGCTAAATTACCTTTAAATTGGAAAAACAACTAAAAATAATCACACGTGACTAGAATATTCTTTCCTTTCAAACCTGAACTGGCCTTCTACTAATTATTTTATGATTGCTGACTTTCATGATATCTTGTGTTATTACATAGAAATTATAGCTTAGCAGTTGTTTACTGGATTTTGAGCAGCTACAGTGCAATGTAGAAACATTAGGAAGAAAATCTTATATTAAGGTTTTACTTGAACTTTCAAATATATTTAAGAATTAGGATTTGCTATTGATAAACCCAAACATAATTTATCTGTTTTTATACAGGATTTAATTGAGCCTAAAATGCTTTGGTTTCAGTTTGAGTAAAATTTCAGTTTGACTACCTTTTAACAACTGAAAGGAAAATTAATATTAAAAATACACCTTTGAACAAGGAGAAATATATGGTACATTTCCAAAAGTAAACATTTCAAGAAAAGAAAATCAGTATTTTCATTAATACACTTTTAATACAATGATTTTAGTACACAAAGTGAAAATTCAGTATTTTTTTTTGTTTCAGTTTTATGAAGAAGAAGAGTTTAGGGAAGGCTGTTTTGCCTTTTAATTTTGGAAAACTGCATGGTGGTTAAGTGTTTATAAAAACCTGAATTTGTATCCTGGATCTCTTATCAACTTTGTGACTATACTTTTTCTGAACTTCATATAACTCATTTCCCCACTTGTAGCATTGGGGCCATATAAAAACTGGTGTTACTGAGACTATGAGGATGAAAGTACACAGGCACAGAGTGAGCACCAATGTATGACCCTACTTTTACTGTTATTATTAGGAATCGTATTGGCTCTCAGAAAGGAAGGCTTTCCTTCACTATGGGAAACAGCAAAACTACAATGTAATTCACAGAAGCTACTGTCCCTTTGGAAAATGCAGGTATTTTTTATAGTGACAACCTGGAAGGAAAACTCAGTTACACACTTGTTCCTCGTTACTGGTATACAATATTTCATATCCAATTAATTGAGAAAGAAATGTTAACTGACAAATTTAGCAGATTCAGGGCTCCATGCATGTACAGACTAATTATCAAAAGTAAAACATCTAAGAACTAAATGTAATGTGATTTTTTAAATAGTGTTATTTTTAAGATACAAATTATAATGTTTTTATTTTTAAAGAGTGGAGATGAAGGAATTTTATCTACATATTTTACTTTGCTCGTGGTACAAAAGTGTTCTGATTTATCTATGATTGGTTTATTCTTATAAAAGTTATGGGTGAAAACTGAAGTGGTACAGGGGCGTTGGGCAGATAAGGTAAAGAAGGAGCATGTTGGGGTGGGACAGGGTAAGCCTGATGTTGAAAGGCAACCAACCCCTGGGCTTAGCAGGAGGGGCAACGGGGGACAGTGGCAAGTGTGGTCACCTACCGCCATATAGCCCATTCAAAGAAGGCAGCTGCTGTGGACAAAGCAGAATTCAAATCCAGTAATGCCAGACAGGCTGGTCCCCCTGCCCCCTCCATAAAGAACCAGAAACAACTCAATTTAAGAGTCAGGGACTAATTTAATTTAAAAAATATAGGGGCCAAGGAAAACACAATGCAGGGCCAAACTTGGCGCGGGTGCCAGTCTGTGACCTATGATGTAAGTGTTCCCAATCAACTAAAACATTTTCAGTGACATCCCTTTTGGAGCATTTAACTAGAAAAAATATACAATTTAATTAATAAATTGCATTATATATTCACACCCATTTTAATATATCCACTTACTTTTTCAGTCAAGAAAAAGTACCTGAAAGCTAGAATAACTCCTCACGTATCTGAAACAGGGATACCCCTAACCATTGCCTTTTCACAATACAGTCAAAAGCTAACCAACAAGCAAATGGGCTTCTGAGTAGAAAACGTTGTCACAAATTCACACACTATATTTATATGGAAACCTCTGGTGCCCCCTCTAACTATTCTGGTTTTACATGTTTTACTTAATCAGTCTAAGGGAGGACTGGGGTTGCTGATGCCAGTCTCACTCATAACAATAGATCTCAAGGAGTGAAATGAATGACAGGAAAACTCAGTAAGTGACAGCTACAAGTTGTCAAGTGTCAGGGCTTGAGATCCTTGTGGAAGGGTCATGTTGCCCAATCTGATCACAGAACTCAGAGTGCTGCAAGGTATTTTACCAAAGGGTCCTGGTGGCTTTTGTATACAGCACAATAGTTCAAACTGGTACTATAAATAACATACCACACACACACGATCATGGCTCTGGATTCTTAAAACAAAGGTACATGATGGTCAGTGTTACATTTCAGAAAGATATCTGTTTAACTCAACAAACATTTATAGGAAATCTATGGTGCGCAAGGCATTGGACCATTATAAATACTTGGTAAGAATCACCAAGAACTTATGCGTCCTTACAGGTTAGACAACATATCTGAATGCAGACAACTCTGAATCAGTCTGCTTTTCTCCTACCCAGTCTGATTTTCAGCTACCCAGAATATCAAATTTGAATATTTATGAATTCCTAAGGGAGAGTTAAGGATTTTTTTTAAAAAAATAAGAACAATAACTATAGATAACAAGTCACTTAAACCCATAAACTCTGTGATGTTTAAGGATTTTAGCTCTCAAGGAATTGAACAAAAACTACTTTACTCAAATAAAGTCTAGTCCATCTACGGGAAAGTTCTGGGCGAACTTTAACAGTGCTTTTGCCATGACTGATATCAGCAGCCTTTCCTCTTAGCGAACAGTGTCAAGGAAGTGAGGGGCACAATCACCCTCCAGCTCAGTGCGTGCACAGCTCTGCAGCATCTGCAGTCCTGGCCCTGCTCTGTTGAACCTCTAGGGGTTAGCGTTAGGAACTGATGCTGCACAGCTTTGCTGATAGGAGGCTGTGGCTATTTATTTCTCGAAGATGCACAATTTCTAATCCTAGAGAAAACAAGAGCTAGTGACTTCTTAAGCAAGTACATAACACTTGTAGCTGCCTTTTTAAATAAACAATTCCTAAGTTTTCACTACTTAACAGTATCTAGAGTTGTTTCATTTAAAAAATTTGTTCTCTGTATTATTTTACTCTTAAGATTTAGATTTCAAATAAAAAAGGAAAGCCTGCATTTCCCATACTGCTTAGAACAACTACAAGTTAGGCTTTTGGAGCATCAAAACAAAGATGGCGGTGCTTACCAGATAAAGCTTCTCTGAGTCAAGCTTTGGGACATACGCAAGGGGCCATCTAGAGCAATACAAGGAACGCGACTCAAGTTCAGAAAGAGGAATTTTCAATAAAACAGAAAATACAGCTGAAATGGGAGAGAAGGGAAAAGCTTATGAGGAAACCTACTACATAGTACCATTTCTTGAATGTCATGGCTTCCTAAAAGCACTAACTAGCAAGAGATTGAACATTTAAAAGCACAACAGAAACATCTCCATTAGGGTGCTCTGTACATGTATTGTGATAGGTATCAAGTTGCACAAAGTAAAATAATTCCAAGAATACACCTATATTTCATATCTGATGAGGCTCTGGTTTCCTGATCCATCATAAGCCCCTTACAGCTAAGCTGCACTTTCATTGTAATCCTTTCCCGCGTATCTGAACCTGCTGTGGGATTTTTTTAAACTGCTATTAGCAATGACTAAAACTTCTAATCCCCTGCTATGCCTTTATTATTAACACATATAATTATCATGCTGTAGCATTAAAGAACTGTGAAAAACCTTACTTTATTTCTAAATCTCACCATTTTAAAAAGAATTAACAGTAAGATTTGCACAGAAATACCATTTCAGTCGTTTTGTCTGTATCTTTACTGTAAATTACTTCAGCTGTAAGGTTAATTGATTTCTCTTGCAGGTGACTTCAAAGTACCTGGAACTCACCCATGACTAATGCAACTACTTCAGATTAAGTAATCTTTCTTTAGTTTACTAAAGATGAGGGCATATTTTCAGCCCGTTCCTGGAAAGAAAAATAGAACCTACTTTGGAGATTAATTTGGTAGTTGGATACAGAATGGAATTCATCTGCATCCATGCTAATTGTTAAATTACATATCACAGCTCTTTCCCTAATCAAACTTAGGAAAGAATACTAAGAGCTCAAACTCTGGGACCTGCAGAGACACACACCCATGGCCCCACACCTTGCAGGACTAAGAGGCAAATGGATAGTACCTACTCCTTCATGTCATGGGTAACTTCTTAAACCCCACCACCTTCTTCCCATTCCCTCAGCCCATATTCGTTAATCTTCAGCTCATATTATTTTATCTTAAATTCAATTATTTTGCCTTCTTCCGTTTCAGTGCCATTGAATGGGCAACAGAAACGTATGAAGCCCTTCACTATGGCCCCAACTCAGGGTTTCTTTACCTCACTGATTCAACACCAAGGCTGCAGGGGACTGCCCTCTCTCTGACCTCCAATGCTTCAAGGGGACAGGGCTAAGACTGGTTGCCTTCCCTGCTGCCTTCCCATGACACCCAACCGGATGGTCACCAGGATTTTACTAGGTTCATTTTTTCTTAATCCTTAAGATTTAGGGAGGAGTTGGATGGTACAAATTCCAAATTTCTCATTGGGTTTGCAGGCAATGCCAACCTAAGCTTTTAGAAACTAGGACTAGAATGTCCTATTAACAGAGAATAACACCGCCGCCGCCCCCCCCCCCCCCCCGCTGCCGCCAAAGGAGCACTTTAGATGTATATGAGAAAAGCCAAAGTCAGATTAAGCAGCGAAAGGCAGTGAGTGATTGAAACCTGTGCATGCACAAATACACACTGCAAAAAATACAGCAAAGGAAAAATAGTAAATGTAATAAGTACCAGTCTTCTCCCTTCAGAATTTGGGGACAAGTTACTACTTCTCCACAGAAAGACAGGTGCAGAGTGGCATCTGGTTTAGCTGTAAGAATGCCAAGGCAGGGTGCATTCCCGATTGCTGAGCCTCAGGAATGACAAGCAAGACTACAGTTGCTGATCACTCCTGAGACAGACTTAAACTTACTGCCAAATGCCAACTAAGACATAAGCTATATCTAGGGAAAGAATGATAGACAAACTTTTTGTTTAAAATTTCACAAAGAATAGTTTTGAGGCCCTCATTCTTTTTTCTAGGATGGAATTTACTCCATCAAGGAACAGAAACTTCCATCCAGTTTCTCTCTGAAAGTAACATAATTGGCTACTTTCAGGTTGACACTTTCAGAAATATTAATAACTAGAGTTTTTTAAACTTCTTGAAAATATGATAATGCATTATTTATATTCAGTTGCGTTAAAATATTATTATAAATTATGTCATATACTGCAATATTGGAATTATAGGTAATGACAAAGCCAATAACTCAAGAAATCTGAGCAACACAGAGACAACATATTTGGAAAAGGCCTGGGTGCTAAAGCCCAGGAGGTCAAACTCCTCTGGGAGCTACATAAACTTGGCGAAAATAACTCAACCTCTGTAACTTATACAATGGAGGGAGCACTATGCCCCCAGGGAGATACCTGCAGGACCCAGCAGAGCAGTGCTTGGCACTCGTCAACACCTAATACATGTTAGCTGTTCTTAGCAGGAGCTAAAGGGAGAACAGAAGGGCCAGCCTGGATCTCAGTCTACAGCTATCTACTTCCAAAGCCCACGTTTTTTCCACTGCTTCTCTGTTATGAGTCTGAGGTCAAGATGGCTACTATTGCTCAACATGCTTAACATTATTCAGAAGTTTAGAAATTTTAAAACCAATGATCATATCTGAATTATCTGGTAGAAGAACTTGATTAATACACACGGATCAAGATTTGCTTTTCTGCTGGACTTGCATCTGACTCTAAGAATGGAAAAAAGAATGATCAACACATTAAACTATCTGTTCTTTTTAACATCATTCCAATGCCATATAAGATTAGCAATCCTGCCAGTTTACTTTCCACTGAATAGCAAAGGATTAAAGACAAACAAATTCAAGTTGGTTTTCAGATGCACAGAATTGAAGATTGAGAAAACATGGTATTTTCAAAGCATGCACCAATGAAGGATTTCTTTTTCAATTTAATTGTTTTTTTCCAAAACGTTAAGACATTCAGTGAAATAATCTCAATTTTCTTTGCTTTGTTCTTTGCTTTCAAATACTGTAAATGGCTGGATTCCAGATAGAGTAGTTATCCTCAAATGCCTTCCAATGAGGCCTGCCAGATTCTGTGGTTCAGAAGTAATTTAAAAGCAGAAATGTGTAACAAATGAGACCTAATGGAAAACACTGGATGCTTTATAGTTAGAAAGATCACTTTTTCCCAAGCAAGAAATAGACAGTAGATGCACACATGTGTATATGAATGCATAGGCAAACACACCCACATAAACAAGACAGAAAACTAATTGACATGTGTTTTATTTCTCTTCATTGGAGACACTATTTGGCAAGAGTAAAAAATATACACGTTGCTCTGTTTTTTCAATGGAAAATGAAATGCATGATTCAACTATTAACCAAACTCAACAATAACGCCTAAGTCAAAACAGAATATTTAGGACAATACAACCTTTATCATTTTTTTTTTGGGGGGGGGTGGGATAGCTATATTGCTTGAAAGTTTACAAGTCATTTTCTTACATAGAACAAATTCTTCCTTTATATAGTGAAACAGTTTGTTGTTTTTTTGTTTTTTTTTTAACAATGACTTGTTCAAATGGAGAAATGCCCATCTAGTTAGTGAGATTTCCATCACTAGTATTCAAGCAGATGCTGGGATGTTCTAAAGGTGACTGTTAAACCTGGGAACCACCACACTGTTTCTTCTTGGAACTGTTCACTCATTCATCCTTTCAAGTATTCACAAAGGCTAGGCACCTTACTGCGCACTACACTACAGTACACCAAAGGAGAGACCCAGTCCTTCCTTCCTGGAATATAGAGTCCAAAATACAAGGATTTACTCAACTAATACTTATCGAGGGCCTGCTGTGCACCCCAATGGGGATACATGTGTGTGCCTAACAAAGATCCTGCCCTCACTGAGCTTAGGATCTAGTGGCACAGAAATGAATAACATTGTTTCATTGTAATATCAACAACCATAAATAAGAACCATTTTAGCAGCAGTGATATATAAATAAGGCTTACAATCGCCACTAACTGTGTCAGTAAGCCCTTTAAACCTAATATGTATTGCATGCTCATAATTAACTCATGAGTTATGTCCTCCTTTAGGCCAGCTCTACAGATGAAAAAAGAAAAAATCAAGAGATAATAGCTAGTCCTCAAGCCACACTCCATTTGGGTAAACCTAATTTCTTGGTGGGGATCTAAGTGACATTCCCATCAGTTGTATGGACCTTAAACCTGATGTTACAACACTCTCTGTTTTCCCACAGCAGTGCCTACAGTGGTGCTAACTCAGACTGTGTGATTTATGGCTGATTCACCTACTGATCTGTCTGCTCCATGAAGGCAGGGACTGTCTCTATTCTTATATCCTCTGCACCTAGAAAATACCTGGGACCCAGGAGATGCACAGAAAATATTAAATCAATGAAGGAAAAGTAAACCGTACAGATTCGGGCCTAAACTTTTATTTTTACCAAAGAAAAATCCCTCATCCTTGTCTATCTTCTGGTTTAATGCAGAATAAATGTAACTGTAGCTCCCAGGGTCATCATTCTGAACTCAAATTTCGGTACTTGCTTGTAAACGCAGGGATGCCATCGGGGAGCTAATGAGGTTTATAGGGTCGTTTGCCTGGATGACAGATAGCTCCCTAAATGCTGGGCTAAGTGCCTGTAAGGGTTTTAATGTCCTACCTCACCACTTTCAATGTTTGTTCTCCCCTAATTTTCTGCATCTAATATACAATAATCTCAGAAACCTGATATTTATTGGCCTTATCAAAAGAGCATGGGTTTTAGTGCATACTTGTTTTATCTATTCTAACTACTACAATAATTTTTCTCCTTTCTTCCTTCTGCTTTTCAACCATTTCCAAGCCTTCAATTTAACTTGTTACTCCACTTTTTTTTCCTGCATTCAAAGCAATATTACCAAGCACAAAGAAAATAAGAGATTAACTGAATGTGTACTAAATTATTTTCCCCATTTGTTACACAGAAGTGTCAACTCGAAAGGCCTTACTATTAACCTAGAACCTGATGTGGAGAAAAACAATGGTTTCAGAACCTGTCACCTTCTGGTGTAGAAACTTCCATTATATCCTATGCAAAATCAGCCTTCCTATTTCTGGTTTTCAAAGTGTCTCCTCTCACAGGAGCCCTTCCTTTATAGTGACCATTTTAATTGTCTCTACATTTCGCCCCTGGTTTCAAGATGTCTCTCTTATATTATAATCGGAGTCTGAGGTACACCACCTTTACAGGGACAGCTCCTAATTTTTCCTATTAAATATGGTGGAAATGCTGTTGAGGCCGCCTGGAAAGCAAGTCCAAAACAACAGAAATCGTACGCAGAGAAGGAAGACCACATGATGAATGTCTACCATCTTCTTTACGGCAACCCTATGGGGTTCCTACAAAAAGGATTACCAATCTGACACAGAGCCCAGCAAACCTTGTAAACGACAACCATGGCCCTTCTGTGAAGGCTCTGTGCATAGCTTGGGGGAAAGTTCATAATGACCACTTTCCCTAATGTTTACAACACGTTGGATTTTTGTTGTTAATGGTAATGTATGACACACAATTTCCAAGTTAATTTCAAGACTTCCATTTCCCATTAGGTAATTTTTCATTATTTGCTAAGTTTGAGTCCACAGAAAAGTATAAAAGAAAGGTTTATGATGTACATTGCTGGCATCAAAGAACACTACTGCACACTGTTCTCAAGTTAATGTTATGAGGCTGAGGAAAAACACTTGGAGGAAGAATAAAAGATATATAAACATAAAACTGAGGAAATATGCAAACTAGGGTCCTATTATACAAGTGGTAAAGTAAACCAAACAGCTCCAAATTACAATATAATTTTTTTTCCTGGAAGACAAGTACCTTACTATAAATAAATAAAAAATTTACTTATTACTTAGAATCTGAGCTAGCATTGTGCTAGATCTTTTATGTTCATTATTGCCATGATCCTAACTCTATCGTCCATGAAATCAGGCCCATTTAATAGATGAAAATACTAAAGCTGGGGAAGATTAAATTGCTCAAGAAACACAATTACAAAGTAGAGAAGAAGGCCTGTTTGACTCCAGAGTTGGTGTCCTTGCATGCTGACCCTGGTGAAATCATCTGTACACTGACCTCCAATTGCTGAATATGGGAATTTCTAAGAAATTTAAAGAGGGGGATTAGAATCCCATGTTCATATTTATAACATATGAATAAGATTTTTAATATGCTATCTATTTGAATAGGAAAGACTGACTGTATACCCTTCACTTAACTTTTCCAATAAGTGCTACTAATACATTGAGAGAAAAAGCTCAAATATTTGGAAATAACTCTAAAATATTTTTCTTAATTTTTTAAATTCTTAAACTCAGTTTCTAAATTATACCTTCATTCAGGCCATGCTATTTTCCCAAACTACTGGATTAGTCTCCTAACAGGTACCTTCAAATACTCTTCACATAGCCACCAAAGTAAAATATCTAAACGCAAATTTAAAACTACCCGTCCATCATCGGCAGAACAAACTCCAATCTTTATGGCGTGAAATATAGAGCCCGTAGTGGCTGGCATCCATCATTCCTCTTAAATGGCTGTGAGCTCAAGGGCAAGAAACAAACCAGTTTTATTTGTTCAATAAATGTTTACTGAGATAAATTAAATTAATAGCTTTATACTTGGCACAAAATATTCTTCTATTGTTCTTTTTCATGTTTTCTTTCTTTTTTCCTATCCTGAAAGAAGCTATACCTATCTGAATGCCAAGGTATTTGGTATGCTATAGTAGGTGTTCAATTGAAAAAAAAAGTTAAAAAAATAAAATCCCTACCAGGCACACGTTTCTGTTTCAATTAATACTTAAAAAGGTCTTGCATATGAAATCCAAGACACTTGTGTTGGAACACCAATTTCATGTTCCAGGCTAACTTTCTTTTCTAGTAAGTAACTCTCGCCTCATTCTTCTTCCTGGTTGGGAGCATCTACTCCTACACCTGTCGGTGGGCACCCCACTTGCTATGTTTCTCAGTAGTGGCACAGAGGCAGGAGTCCTGCAGGGGTCCCTGGCCCCACTGCTTAATGACAACCTTGGGGAAGCTATCAGCTCCCCCCCAAAACAAGGACAGCTTCTCCTGGGGCAGCTGACAGGTGAGCAGCCAAGGCTTGAGTAAATGAATGAATAAAAGAGCAAATAAATTGACTCAAGGTGTCCAACTTTGAGTCTAGGTTTCCCCAGTCAAAAAAGGATGACACATGTCTATCTAAAAGGTGACATTAGATACTGAAGATGATGTTATTGCCTCATGGGAGACATTCTCAAGATTCAGTCTTTATTCTTTTTATTATTTTTTAAGAATATATTTTTTATTAATTTTATTAATTTTTATTAATTTCATTAATTTTAGAAACATCAATGATGAGAGAGAATGATTGATCGTCTGCTCCTGCACACCCCACACTGGGGATTGAATCTGCAACCCATGTATGTACCCTGACTGGGAATCAAACCCGTGACTACTGGTTCATAGGTCCATGCTCAACCACTGAGCCATGCTGGCCAGGATTTCTTCTTTTTTTTTTAAATTTTGTTTTATTGCTTAAAGTATTACAAAGAGTGTTAAATAAGTCTCCATTTTTCCCCTTGACCTTCCCCCCTCCTCCCCTACCCCCCAATGTTTTGTGTCCATTGATTATGCTTATATTCATGCATATAAGTCCTTTAGCTGATCTCTTAACTCATATAACATTGTTTTAGGTATATGACATAATGACTTGATAAATGTACATATTGTGAAATGATGACCAGAATAAGAATCATTACATCCATCAGCACACATAATTTCGATTTTTTTCTTGTGGTGAGAACTTTTGAGATCTGTCATAATTTTCAAATGTGCAATACAGTATTGTTAACTATAACCACCATGGTGTACATTACAGGACTTATTTCTCTCATAACTGGAAGCTTGTACCTTTGAACCTCCTTCATCCATTATGCCCACCCCTATCTCTGGTAAACACCAAGCTGCTCTCTGTATCGATGCCAGTCTCTGTTCTGTCTTGAAAGCCACAGCTGATCAAGTACCACATACGATGCTTTTCCTCAGTGTCTGAAACTCAGGATACTGAAAGGGTGAATAATCTCTCACTAAAAAAGAAAGGAACTTTGGAATCTTATTCTTACCTAACCTAGGAAACATACTAGGTTATTTCATCTTCCTGACTTGCTGGAGGTGAGGAGGGTTGACGAAGAATGAGATCTGCTCCTTTGGAAACCTCCTGGGAGAATAGTGTTCTACCCATTTTCCAGGAATGAAACATTTGAAAACATTTTTCTAGATCCCTCTCTGAGTTTTTGAAAGTCATGCTGAGAAAGGGTGATCTGTGTTGTGAAACTGATGGGATGTTACTTTATACTTAATTTTTGAGGTCACTCAAGAGTATCTGCTTTCTCTTTTCCGTGTTAATTAAAACAATAAATCTTTGGTCTACATAGAAGTTTGACAATATATGTCCTTGTTCATCTAGCACAAATGCTGCTTGGCATCACTGAGCATGTGATTCGCTGCAGGATGCTGCTCAGATGGAAGTGAAAGGCCCTAACCCACTACCACACTGAGTATGTGTCCCTACTGGCTTCTTTAGGCCATTAGAGAGATGAAACTATGGTCGCTGATCGGTACCTCATGTCTAAAATTAATCAGCAACAAGCTTCTTCCACAATGAACTCTGGTAGAGAGCAAACTATAGATTCCTCATATTTTTAAAATCACATCTTACTAAATGTTTTGGAAATGCCAACCAACCAGGTTATTTTGACTTTTTCAAAAGTATAGATATGCAAATAACATGAATGTAAAACCACAAAGCCAACTCCTGAAAAATAAAGATCCTTATAGCATGTGGTTTAAAAACGCAGTGTCACTAACAAGTTTTTAACACATTTTCTGACATAAGGTAATTTATTAAGTCAAACAATGAATAAACACTACTGAGAACACGAGAGGTGATGATATAGGTCTTAACATATTAAAAAAAAATACACAAAAAACTCCTCAGAAATGGTTTGCATGGATTACAAATACCAAAAAAGTAAAGTCTTCACTGTAGGGCAATCGGTCTGTTTTCATAAAACTAGAAATATGTAATTTTTCTGCCTAAATAAGAAAACTCAATCTCAAAATGCTCCTAAGATATAATTAAGATAATACATTTTAATATTTACCTTTATTCTGCTTTATTTTCCAAAATTTAAGGAGGCTTACAAAAACAGTAAATTCCAAAATGCTGATAAAATATACAATTGAAGTACAATCTATTTTCATTAATACTAACTTCTTTTAATTTTTAAATTATGCAAATTCAAGAGTCAAAGCTAAATTTATACTTTGTCAAAACCATAATAAGAAGCAACATATCTAGCCTTGACCAGTTTGCTCAATGGTTAGAGGGCTGGCTAGTGAATGAGGGTTGCGGGTTCAATTACCAGTCATGGTTATGTTCCTGGGTTGCAGGTTTGATCCCTGCCCAGATTGGGGTGAGAGCAGGAGGCAACTAATCCATGTCTGTCTGTCTCTTTCTCTCTCTCTCTTTCTACTTCTTTTCACTCTCTCTAAAAATCAATGGAAAAAAATATCCTCACTCCTTGGGTAAGGATTAAAAAAAAAATCCCCCCAAAATAAGCAGCAAACATGTCTAATAATAGAGGATTGTTTAAATTCACCGATACGAGATATTTATATGTACACCTTCCACATATATAAATATGTAGTCATTATATAACAACACTGGAAACCTTTTCATGAGATATGATAAATGCAAGTGGTTACAAAAAAAACAGGTTGCAAAAAAATACTGTTTTTACTTTTAAAGAAAAACTGAAAGTAAAAATTGGAATTCCCAGTTTTCTATAATGGATGTGTCTTACTTCCATAAAGTCAAAACGTATAATTTTAATATATACTTTTAATATTAGTGCATATTGTTCCCATGATTATATCACCATATGAAAAGACCATTACTGCTCAAAACAACAGACTCCCTGCAGATGAGTAATAGTACAGGATCTATTATCACTCTTTTTACTGACTTAACATGTCTTATCAATGTTTTATTGTTTTATTGGGCAGTTTAACTCTACGTCATCCATGTACTGTAAATAAGAAACCATATCCTAGAGACATTTCATTGCATATAAAATGGGTTCTACTTAATGACATCTTTCATTTAAAAAACTTTTTTAAAAAAACTTTAAACCATTTCATTTTAAAAAACTTTTCACCATTTTTTAAAAACTAGTATTTTAAGTATTATACAGCTTGAACACTATTAGACAAATCAAAAGTCCTAAGTTATACACATGGGCTATGTGAAAATTACTTTAAATCTTTACAAATTTTCAAATATCCACTCACCCAATAAAGAGAAATAATTGGGAAAAGAAATGAAATATATTTTCTCAATGATTATATTATTAAATCAATTACATTATCCAATAGGATAAATAACTGTAAAGGCATATATTTTTTCTCAAGCCTGTGGTTATTTATCTATTTATCCTCACCTGAGGATATTTTTCCATTGATTTTTAGGGAGAGTAGAAGAAAGAGGGAAAGACAGAGAGAAACATCAATGTGAGAGAAAGACATCGATTGGTTGCTTTCTGCACAGGCTGGGCTCAGGCTGGAGAGGAACCTGCAACTGAGCTATGTGCATGCCCTTGACCAGAACTGACCCTGGGACCCTTTGGTCCACTCTCTACCCACCAAGCTAAACCAGCTAGGGCTGTGGTAGGTATTTTAAAATAAAAACATAATGGCACAAACAATGGTAGAAAGCTAATAATTATAATACAGATTTCCCACCCAATGCTATTGGTATACTAAGTATCTCCAAAAGAAACACAGTTCATGAATTTTTTTATGAAAAATATCATAAAACAGCACTACACCCAACTATGGATGACACAGATTCATCTTAATTAAGAATAGTTTCATTTTAGAAGTATAAAGTTAAACTAATCTCTTATAGCTAGGAGAAACTAGCATGAGAACAAAAACATTATACTCCAAATTAGCAATGGAAATTAAGAATTTGATGATTTTATGCAATTAAAACAATGAATACCTCTATCACATAATATCACTAGATTGTTCCAATGAGGGGAGGGCAGTAAAATAACTTTTTTTGGGAATTGAGCAAAATAAAACTACTGGTTACCTAAGTAATCAAAGGATTGAAATGGGCTTTTGTCAACAAGTTTTCTAGATATAAATGCTTTATACCAAGTAAGGATTTTTCTCACTGTTCCCACACCTTCCACAATATATCAGCTGGCTATCTAATACCGAACTTCTCAAGGTGAAGTCAACATACTGCTTGGGGGTGCCAGAGATTAGAAGTCCCAAGAAAAACTATATAACATGTCACACGTTAAATTGTTTGCTTTATGAGCAGAATGCTTCAAAGAAAAATATTTCAGACAAAAGCACCCTCATGACTATAGCCTGTGTTTATCACATGTTTCTTCTGACTCTCAGCCTTTGTTTTTTTCTATCTTTTACCCAGAACATCCAACCTTATACCCACCCCCCGACTCTTTTCCAGATCAATGACTGTTTAACTTCACTCCTGGTTCAAGAACCAGAAGAAAGTGTTCCTGAATTTCCCAGTCAGTATCCCCTCTGGGGCAGGACTCCCAAGGCACCTGGGGACAACACCTCCAGCACACCTGCCACGGGGCAGCATGGCAAGCGCCTCTCCCACCCCCACAGGGGAAGGGCAGGGATGCTCTGCACGTTGTCTATCATTGGCATAACAGCTAGCAAAACAAAAAGCTTTGTCCAGCTGATCTAAAGCTTAGAGGTCCAACATGACCACTGGGAGGCCCCCTAATAAAGTTCCATTGTTAAGTACAACACTTTGCATAAAAGGGGTTTTGTGTCAGAGCTCTTAAGAGGAAAAGTAAAGTTTAGGCTTTGGAGATCAAATCCTGGTCCTGTTATTCAACTTCTGCCAAATTCCTTAACCTTTCTGAGTCTATTTCTCCTTGTTTTTAAAAACAGAGACAGTGCTAACACCCACCACATTTGGTTAGTGTAGTAAATGAGTCAGGAGCCTGAAGTTCTTAGCATAGTACCCACCAAGTAGCTAGCGTTCACAAATGCCACAATCAATGATCTTGAATGTGAAAATCGCATAACAGTCACATGCGAACTTCAGATGTTAGGATAAGAGCATGAAAAGAAACAAATTCAAAAGTATTTTATATCTTATATTTATCCTACAAAGGAAGCCACTGTTGCTGTAATAATGAAAGTATGCTCTCTGTATATTTAAGAAAATTTCAAAGTACTCAAAATACTGGTGGAAACGAAAATCTGTTATAAATGTACAAATGATTTTGCAAATTCCATTCAATTATTTGCCCCATGCATATGTACATGTGTATACACATATATATGAATATTCCATAATTTTGAAGAAAACAGTATGAATGGAAAAACAGTGAATTCTCACTTGATAATAAACAGCAGTGAAAGAGACGACCTGGCGGGGGAGGGAAAGGGAGGAAGAAGGAATACTTTTTCAGAAGTGTCAGTCATAAAGGTTGTTGATCTATGCTGTAGTTTACTGAGTCACAGTTTCCACAAGTAAAATCTATTGGAAGCTTCATGTAAAAATATCCACTATAACTTGGAATTTAGTGCTAAGGATATTTAGGACCATGTATAACTATCACATTATTTCACAAACAAAAAGGCCACTTCTTAAAGTAGCCTATGCATATGGCACATATCCCAAGAACAGACTTATTTACAAAAATGCTGACACAGTAGCATATGTGTGTGTATGTAAAAATAAAGTATTGTTGCCAAAATAAAAATTTTACTTTCCCACAGCTCGCTGGTCATAACTTTATAATGCTGGTCAAATCTTCATTTGTGAATTTTAAAAATAAGTATCCCTTCACTTTTATAGTGAAACCATTAGAAAATACCTGTGGGTCGCCACCCCTTTGGCGGTCGAATGACCCTTTCACAGGGGTCCCCTAAGACCATCCTGCATATCAGATATTTACATTACAATTCATAACAGTAGCAACATTACAGTTACCAAGTAGCAACAACAATAATTTTATGGTTGGGTCACCACATGAGGAAATGTATTTAAAGGGCCAGAAGGTTGAGAACCACTGCATTAGTATAATACAAGACAAGCTTTTCAATGTCATCATCCTCCTCTGTAGTGAGATGACTGAATTCCAGGGTATATTTCCCAATATACATTCACATGCTTTTAAATGACAATCTATTCTTAAATAGTAGATGTAGTTTAAACATGGAAGTCTCTCCAAGTCATAATTTTACCAAAGATAAGCAAATATAATATAGACATATATTGCTCCAAATATAAAATATTTTTGTGATATCTAAAAATTTTTAATTTATTCCAAGAAGAATCTAGGAAAATGCTAACATGACAAGCTTTTATGTTAAATACAACAGAACCACCATTGAGGACTTTTAAATTAATTTAACATTAGTTATCAATCTCCATTATATATTTTCTTTTTCAATTATCATTTAAAAGTAAACGATAATTAAAAAAGAAATAAGCCATTTCAGTTCCTGGCATATTAAAATTAAAAGTGAGGCAAAGACCATGAGGTGAGGAACAAGTCAAAAAAGGAATAAACACAGTGAGATCTGAAATTTTTACTTTTGCATTTATAGAGTATGATACGAGGAAAACACAAACAAATATCTTTAAATTATAAAAATGCACTGAAAGTACTCTCTTTTAAAAGGGCTATATTTATTCAACTATGTGCTCCCAATACAAAGTAAACCCCTTATTAAAATGCCATGCATCAACTCTTTGTTTGCTAAATTTAAATTATATAAATCTGCTTAATCACTGGGATTCTAAAAGTAGCAGGTCCTAGAATCTCAAGAAAAAAAAAAAGGTTCTATTTTCAAGACATTCATAGCTGGTAAGTTAATATTTAGCTGGCAATTTCCTTAAAACACGATAACAGCATCCCAATAATAGTATTTCCATAAACCACATTTGCTCTTGAAAAATTGAAAGCACCTAGAAAAACACTAAGTAGATAATATAAAATAAAGTAATTGACCACAATTCACAAAACAGATTGCAAAAAAAAAAAAATATCAAAATTCTATACATGTGATTCACTTGTGGGGTCATAAAAGCATCATTCCTTTGACCATTGTGCCAAAGAGAGCTGTGTAAATGGATAATTCCTTCTAGAAAAACACTGATAAATGATTGCTTTTGATAATCAGTAATTTAGGTCCAACTTCCTTATTCAGTTCTGTCTATTAATTTTCTTTTCTGGACCATTCAACTTGGACACATTCTAAAAAGATCATATGTCAGTTCTCCTATAACTGCAACCAACATCTGACCAAATGTGTTTGGTTTCTCTGCCTTGCCCTCAGCACAGGTATTTTTTTTTTTAAACTAACAATTTACCTCATAACCTAGATAAAACTTTTAGAATTTATTTGATCATATGGTTCTTACTTGTTCCTGATAGAAGTTGAGGTTTCTATCACTTATTAGAGGCCTGGTGCATGAAATTCCTGCACGGGTAGGGTCCCTAGCCCTGGCCAGTGATCAGGGGGCCCTCACTGGCACCCGCCTTGGCTGGCCAGGCACCACCCATTCACTGGCCCCCCACCATTGACACCGATCGCCTCCCTCCATGGGGTGATGGGGGGCCCCCACTGGCACCTGCCTTGGTTGGCCTGGGGTCTGCAAGCTGGGGGCAGCTCCTATGTTGAGTATCTATCCCCTGGTGGTCAGTGCATGTCATAGCGACTGGTCATTCCACCGGTTATTCCACCTTTCGGTCGATTTGCATATTAGGCTTTTTAAATTTTTTAAAAAAATTTATTGTCTAAAGTTTTACATATGTCTCCTTTTTCCCCAATTGACACCCCCCCCAGCCATTACCACCCCAAGCAAGCCCCACCCATGATCTCACTTATATGTGGGATATAATGGTCAACATAGTCTGATGAACAAGAATAGATCCAGAGACAAATGGCAGGGAGGGGGTGGGGGAGAGGGTTAGAGAGCAACCAAAGGACTTGTATGCATGCATATTAGCATAACCAGTGGACACAGACACGGGCGGTAGGGGCTTGCATATTAGGTTTTTATTATAGAAGGTAATTATACCTCCCCCACAACAAAAGGATTCTTGTAACCTTGGGTTTCCAACTCACAATGGGCAGATAGAACTATAAAACTATTGTAAGAAAAGTAATTGAGTACCAATAAATTTTTCATGTGCCAAAATAAATTAGCCATCACTACATCTTTCTGCTGTTTTAAGAATCAGTGTGTGTGTGTGTGTGTGTGTGTGTGTGTGTGGTATTGGTGGGGATCTAAGACTTAGCTCCCTTCCTTTTTATTCTTTTCTGTTGTTTGTCCCAAAATTCCTTTGATAAATAGCTGTGCACCTAATTCCTCACCCACATGTACATACATACAAAATGAGACTTTAAAAATGGCAATGCCATGTAGAAAGGGAGCTATATCTTGACATACAAACAACCTCTGTGACTGAGCATCCTGACTGATGATGTGGGCTGGGGGAGGTGAGCATTTGGGTAGGTAGGAGTGAGGAACCGATGACGAGGGCCACCGGGTTCACTTTGCTCACTTCTAAGCAGGAAGCAAAGGTAACAAAAGGAAGTGAAAGGAAGTTCTGGGTGATAGTGGCTAGGAAGACGCTTCATTTTCAAGGCAGCCCAGTTAGGCGCAAAAATACAGAAGGGACATAGCAGAAGTCATTTAGTACAATCTTGGCGCCACAAAGGTATTTCTTTTATGTCCCCGTTTCATGCTTCATCATCATTTTGCTAAGTTAGCATCAAGCACTGTTGAGAACTTTACAAAAATAAAAAAATTATATAATTAACTCTAAAGTTATGTACACATACATGTAAGTATGCTGTACCTATATTCCTTCTCCACATAGCAGTGTGTGATTTCTTCTTTAAACAAAACCAAAAATAAGCTTCAACTGAAACTCGATCACAGTACCATAGGCCAGGATCCATACACTGTGCCACCGCATTAAGCATGCCCGTTAGTTCCTCACTCTGTCCTACGGGTAGTACAGGGTCTTACTATGAAGCTAGGGTACTCATCAGAAAGGCAAACAACTCAGCCAAAAGCATGACAAAAACAGTATTATCATAGAAATTTCAGTTTCTTCAGTAACAAAGTCCACGTTTTTTTCCTAAAAAACTTTAAAAAATTTATAAGCCTTTGACATATTAACTACAGATTAATCACCCCTCTTTGGATTTAGGATGTGTTCTGGTTTTAAACAGAATCATGCTTTTGAATCAGTGTCAGAAACATGATTTCTCAGATTCTGGAATAATCTAATTCATATAGTAATTGACTGGGTTATAAAAGAGAATTTAAAAAAGAAAACTCTTTAAGTCTGTGTGCCAGGGATTTAAAAGGAGCCTTCATGTAAGTGTTCACCGTAATATGGTTATATCTTGCTAGCCTCTTTTAACACAATATCAAATGTGGACTCACAAGAAATAGTAGTGGTAGAGTCTATTTTAGACCCATAGAGTCTGGGGCTCCATGGCACGGAGTATATGGCTCTCACCCCTGCAGACAGCCTCCTCAGGAAGGCACTTGAGCTCCCTGCAGTGTGAGCACCCTGGACTGCGCCATGTCCAGCACTTTTCCCCTCACTGATCTGTAAGCTCCCAGAAGGATAAGCCATCCTATATAATAAAAGCCCAGCAACTGAACCGCGGAAGGACCAGAATGACTGGTCATTTAACACAGGAGCTGCCCCCTGGTGGTCAGTGTGCTACCACAGTGGGAGCACTGCTTGGCTGACTGTGATGAGGAACTGCTCCCATTGTGAACCCTGGGCCTACAGGCAGGAACCTGGCTGCAAGCTTTGCCTTCTTGCCCCAGGCTCCTCCTCCTTGCTCCCTGCCACCTCCTCCAGCTGCCACCTGCAGATCATGCAGCACTGCTGCCACCAGGCTTGCAGAGCTGACCCTGGAGGCTGGGAGGTGAGTTCCTGGCCGCCTCTCAGTGCTACTGTCCCTGGGCCTGGCCCCGACCGACCGGGTCCCCTGGAGAGGCGAGTGCTTTGGCTCCATGGAAGATGCCATACTAGGGAGCAGCCTCTCAGAGGGCGGGTCTACAGCTGCTCGGCTGACAGGATGAGCAGCGCTCCCACAGTGGGCAGATCCCTGCAGGCCACACCACTCCCTCCGCCCCCCCTCCGCACGAATCCCATGCACCAGGACTCTAGTATGTTAATAATGGTGTATTTTGCACTTGATAACAAATCTCTGCTGAATAAAAAAAAAATGTTTGTTTACAAATGATTTTCTAACATAAATTTGGGATTTAAAGAATGCAAAGAGAATGCAAATTAAGAGTGCATTTTTAATGAAAATAAAGACCCTCTAAATTGACAGCACACAACAGTTGTGCAGCATTGATTTAGACATGAGAATGCTCAATAATAGAATTAATGTGCTAAATCTTTAATCACTTTGAATAAAAACCTTTGGACTACAATTGCTTTTCTTTCTTAAATAGAATACAATTCATTCTATCAACAACTCAGTAATTGTTGTGAGACAGTTTCTATACAGGACTTTAGAAGCAGCTGTAAGTATAGATGACACAAGGCAAAGAAGTAAAGAACCACAGTGAGACCTGCCTCAACAACAGGTCTGCAAGCTGATGCCTTCAGTGGCCTTGGACACTGTCCTTTTCCATCTTCCTCAAACACAATGTAACTAATAGACAACCATGGGCTCAGGTTTTAAACTTAGCTCTGACACCTACGCATCTAAATCTTGGCCCAGTTAAGATCCTCTGGTTCACCACCTAACTGGTTCTAATGTTAGGTTCACATTAGAACCATCTACCCCAGGACTATTAGAGAGGTAGAGTGAGTGCACACTACCCTCAGGGCCTTCCTTCTTCTGTTCTTACAAAACTTACCTTTAGTGGTTACTAAGGTACACGTGACCAATATTTTCTAAACGAAAAATTGAGGGGCATAATCACATACTTAGACTAATATTTAAAATACAGATTTCCTGGAAAAATCAGGACACAGGGCATACCACAAGATGTAAGCTATTTGCACTATTTCTGTCTGAGTCTTTATCTCGGCATTGGTCACCCTGTTATTTCCATTTATAAAATCACATACATTTCAACCTTGAACAACATGGGTTTGAACTGTGCAGATCCATTAAATGTGGATTTTTTTCAATAAATACTGTAAATGTAGTTTCTCTTTCATGATTTTATTAACATTCATTTTCTTTTCTCTAGCTTATGTTATTGTAAAAATTCAGTATCTAATACTTATAACATACAAAGTATGTGTTAACTGACTATGTTATCAGTAAAGCTTTTGGTCAATAGCAGGCTTTCAGTTAAGATTTGGGGAAGTCAAAAGTGATACACGAAGTTTCAACTCTGCAGGGGGTCAGCGCCCCAACCCTCATATTGTTCAAGCATCAACTGTGTTTTCAGTCCTGCTTTCATCTGCTGAAAAGTCACAGACTACCAGGCATTATACTCTGAGACTAAAGCAGGGGAGAAATGTGCACAGGAAGTTAAACCATGTTTAGCAAAGGGGTGGGTGGAGGAGGGAGGTCGGAAGGTCTGTGAGGAATGGACACTTCAGCAGGGGACAGAAGGACAACAGGTCCCTGCACCCGGGATGGCACAGTGCTACTGTTCACTACATCTTTCTACATTGCTTCTTATAGCTTTTTATTTTCCCCATGCTCTTGCTATTCCCACACCACAACAGGGGGTGCGGCTAGAAGGTGGTGACAGAGTTACTTTATCTTCCTGGGCTCAATCTATAAATTGGGGGAGACATCTACCCTCCACACCGTGGGATCCTGTGAATGAGGTCTACGTGTAAAATGACAGACGTCAAAGCTCTAGATGATAAGGGCTACTAAACAGTGTAGACTTATTTTTTCTTATTCATTTTTCCTTTTTCTTACCTTTCCTGTTATCTTTAATGGACTCTTCATTGCAGTTAGCATTCTCTGAAGAGCATAGATAATTTTGCTACCCTGAGTCAATGCTGTTTTCCTTCCAGTCAGAATTTTGGTCAGTCACAACGCAACACACCTTCCTCCTGGTTTTCTGTCACTCATTCACTTACCAGACCTTTGAAATAAGTTTGTTATGTATCCAAGTCACAGGCACTAGGAAATAGGATTTAAAAAAATAAAAATACAGCACTCTCATAACTACTGTTGACCACTCATATCTATATATCAAGTGTCACCTTCCCCTTCAATGGGGTAAAAATACTCTCCTCCCAGACGTATGTTCAAGCTCAAGCACCCATGAAAAAAATGAATGGTGCTTCAGAGATAAAAAACTCTTTTTTAAATTCTCACATTCCAACATTAATGCCTAATTAATTTTACTCAGTAATTATGTTGTGATTTAATCACATGGCTTTACAATTAGTCTTGAATGTAAATCTAAGTTTTGTAACTTCTGAATAATGTGATCATTTAATAAGGTGATACCTACTATTTTGGTTTACTCACCTATTAAAAAGGCTAATAGTTGGGAACTACATAAGGTTGTCATGAAAACAAAACTTTTGTCAAACATCCAATTCAATGCTCAGTACCTTTGTTATTCCCTTTTCCCACTTACATTCCTTGATAAGTAACACAATAAATACCGGAGCTTCACCAGGCTGCTACGCTTTGGTAGAAACAGAACCCGCCGTATTCCCCCATCTTTGTCTGGCCGACGTGAAGCCCCCGGTGTGGACCAGAGGGATGCAGAGTACAGAACTCCATTTTAGAAGAAATGTTTAGGGAAAAGTAATCCTCTTTGCTTCCATGAATGGGAATGATTTTGGAACTACATTGATATTGGCATGTTCCTATAGCAGTTCACTGTAAAGTGTAATGACACTGGGCCATACTCGGAAATTGCAAAGCAAAAGCAGAGTTTATAGGCGATGTCTTAACAATTATGAATATATGCCATTTTCTTAGAAAAGCAAAAAAATTCATTTAATAGCATTTACTGCATGTATAATACCCTTTGCATCCTTTTCAAAACTATGTCCCTTCTTTTATCTTTACAATAAGTATCTTTACTAAGTAAAACCAGCTCTAGAATACCCATCTGCCGTGTGCCATAATGCTCTGGGCAGACTGGCAAAGTCTATGGACTCTTCCTCAGTATGATGTTTTCCAGTGTGTATAACTAGATTTACATAGCAAATATTTAGCTTGACAGTTATCAAAATATTTAAAAATGTGATATGGCAATGGACAGCTTTATTAATGTATTAAATAACAAGATCTAGCTATGGGTGTAATAACTAATCTAAAGTGATAAGCTTCTATATATTTAGTTGTCTACAACTATTATGTGATATGAGAATATTGGTGATTTATTTCTGTCAGTGGCAAAATTACAGGCTGCCAATAATATTATGGCTAATTGCCTACATTCAGAATTAAAGGAAATGCTAAATTTTCAGTTAGATATTAGTGAAAATAGAAGTGTAATATTTTTCCCCAAACAAGCTCACAAACTCCTGGAAATCGTAGCCACTGATTGACTCTATTGTGACCCCTGCCAACGTACACAACGAAGTTCACCAATTTACAAGACAGCCATAGGAATTTTAACGTGTTTCAATATATAAAAAAGTTGTCCTTATAATATCAATATAAATCTAAAGATAAAATAAAAAGGCCAGAAATTATGCTTCATTAAAATCAAAGCTTTATTGCCCAATCTTCACCAATCTTAATATTCCAAATCTTAACATAAATCTCTAAAATGATTTCAGGAAATAGGGAATTTTTTAAAAAAACTAATCTGCTATATATATACAGGGGTGGGCGAAGGTAGTTTTACAGTTGTGAGTACGTGAAGTAGGGTTTATTCTTATATTATTATTTCTTGTATTATTGTATTACTTTAATACAAACAACTATAAACCTACTTTTGTTACACCCTGTATGTTGAATAAATTTACTTTGGTTTCCAAGTAAAAGAAAATGATAAGGTAGCAGGTATATCAACATGCAGGCTTTTAAAAATTATGAAGCAGGACACATTTCCACAGCATTTCCTGATCTACCCCACTGTTTGCACCTTTCCCCCAAAACTGTGTACCCACTGCTTGCACCCTGACTTCAGTGTCATCCTATACATCTCCAGCTGGTACCAAGTACCCCATGCAGGGAAAACTCAGAACAGCCCCAAATGCATTTCCTGCAGATACAGAGTTTGGTGTGTTTTAATTTTTTGAATTTATTGTGGCAACACTGGTTAATAAGATTATATACGTTTGACCCTGACAGGGTGGCTCGGTTGGTTGGAGCATTGTCCTGTACACCAAAAAGTTGTGGATTTGATTCCATCAGGACATTTATGGGAGGCAGCCCATCGATGTTTCTCTCTCTCTCCCTCCTTCTCTCTCTAAAATCAATAAACATATCCTTGGGTGAAGCTAAAAAAAATTATACAAGTTTCAAGGGTACAATTCTATAACACATCATCTGCATATTGCATTGTGTGTTCACCACCTGAAGTCAAATCTCCTTCTAGCACCATTTATCCTTCCTTTATCCTCTTTCACCTCCCCCAAGCCCCTTCTCTCTAACTATCACTATTCTGTTATGTGTGTCTACAAGCTTTTTTATAGACCACAGTTTCTGAACCCAAAGTAAGAAAATAAATCTTTATGAGAACTGCAATAGAAATGAATTTTCTAGAACACCAAGTCTTCAGTGAAACGACCTTTGGATTTGATTAAGGAAACAAGAGTTAGATGTACAATTACACTAGCAGTGTAATTTCAATAGTGCCAACCTACAAAAATTTTTTTCTATGGGGCTGTGCTAACATTGTATGACTGATTAATAAGAAGCAGGCTCTATAAAATTTAGAAGTATGGTACATTATATCACCCCCATCCATGGTTACCCCTTTTAAAAAATAAAGTTCACATCACTTGAAAAATGAAAGGTTTCAGTACTTCTACATTTGAGTTGCCGTCCAAAAAAGATGTATGATAAAATAGATTTGTCAAAAGACTTTGCTACATTTCAAAGCTACCTAAAAATTAAGTGATGGTTTCAATGAGTACACTTGGTTTGAGTTAATACAGCAACCCAAATATCAGACATAAACTTTCAATACACTGTAATTATTCCATTGGTCTACACATCTTATTCCATAAATACTATCATCATGTTAAATCAACAATGGCAGCATTTACCGTATTTTCTGGCATATAAGACGACTTTTTAATCTAGGAAAATCTTCTCAAAAGTTGGGGGTTGTCTTATATGCCGGAAAATACGGTAAGTGGAAATTATAAAATATTTGAAGTTTAAAGGTACTGTCAAATAAAGTGGAAAAAATGTCTATCTATTAAAATTCAGCTTGGGTTTAATATGAAAAATGTTAACGTACCAAAAGAATTCCAGCGAAGCAATCATGTATAAACATAGATATTAGCCTGAAATTTAAGACAAGCTGCTGGATTGAATGATGAGACCATCAGCTTGAGATTTTCAGCTCATTAGCTTAACCACAATCCCAACCTAAAATCCATAAAGTCACAAAGGCAAGTGTAATATACCTCCTAAGTTTAGAGAACTATACAAATTTTTCATTATTCACATCATGAAGGATTTATGCTCAGCATTACTCTAGTGACAGTGAAGAGAGAACTAGGAATCGTCTTTGAGGAAGAAATTAACTTTTTAAAAAACATTTAAAACCTGTTTTTCTTATGTTCAATGACAATATATTGAAAAAGAGAAATGCATCCCCCCTCAGAACAAAATAAAAAGAAAAAACTGAACCCTGCAAATGACCCAGCATGCTTCCATCCAGAGATGTACCAAGGCAACACTCAATCTTCCTCCACAAACCTGCCTGCCCACTGCAGCATCTCTGGCATCCGAACAGGTGCTCAAAGCAGGTCCCAGGTAACACCCTGAACTCTTTCTCTTCCTGAGTCCCTACCATCAGTTATTCACCACGTCCTACTGATTCTGCCAAACGCTCCAGATCCGTCACTTTGCCTGATGGCCGTCACTTTTCCTCCTCCCTCCACACTCCCTCCCCGTGCAGCACTGCCAGCTCAGACTCTTGCAGGGTCTCTGACCTCGGAGCTTCTGCACACTTCCCGTTTCACTACAGTCACAGCGGGAGGAGGAAGAGGTCTGTACTCACTTCTTTGGTGAGATGTGCATTAATATAAGAAAGTGTTCCAAACAAATTATTACCTCCTTAAAGAACAGAATCAGGGAGAGGGATTAGAATAGTGAGCTATCCACTGCATGGGAGAACATATTTGCCAATGTTATCACCGATAAGTGTTTAATCTCCATCATTTACAGGGAACTCATACAACTTAACAAAAGGAAGATAAAAAATCAAATCAAAAAATGGGCAACAGACCTAAATAGAAACTTTTCAAAAGAAGACAGGAGGAAGGCCAGGAGACATATGAAAACGTGCTCTAAATCAGTAATCATCCGAGAGATGCAAATCAAAACAACAAGATACCATCTCACACCTGTTAGAATGGCTATCATCAATAAATCAACAAACAAGTGCTGGCAAGGATGCAGAGAAAAAGGAATCCTCACTCACTGCTGGTGGGAATGCAGACTGGTGCAGCCACTGTGGAGAACAGTATGGAGTTTCCTCAAAAAACTAAAAATGGAACTCCCATTTGACCCAGTGATCCCAATTCTAGGAATATATCCCAAGAAACCAGAAACACCAATCAGAAAGGATATTTGCACCCCTATGTTCACAGAGGCACAATTCACCATAGCTAAGATTTGGAAACAGCCTAAGTGCCCATCAACAGATGAGTGGATTAAAAAACTGTGGTATCTAATCTAATAAAAGAGCAATATGCAAATTAACCATCTCTCTGGCCTAAGTCTCACCCACCATCCAATCAGAGCGGCTGTATGCAAATTAACCCAGCCAAGATGGAGGCCGGCAGTCATGGAGCTGGAGTAAATAGCAGGCTTCCATTGCAACTGCCTGCCTAGGCTGGCTGAGCCTCTGCTCACAGTGACTGTTTCAATTATAGAAGCCAGGCAGCTGAAACAAACAGGAGGCTTCCTTACCTGCCTAGGCCTCCGCTTAAAGCAACAGTGTTTCAATTATAGAAGCTAAATAAACCCCAGAAACCTGATTCCAGCCAGCCTTGCTGGGACCTTGGGTCAATGGGAGCTGTGGGCAGCCTGAAAGTCTGAAAACGGCCCTCAGCCCCTCACCCAGGCTGGCCAGGTACTCCAGTAGGGACTCGAACCCTGAAGGGACTGTGGGCAGCCTGAAAATAGCCCTCAGCTCCTCACCCAGGCTGCCCAGGCACCCCAGTAGGGACCCAAAACCTGAAGGGACTGTGGGCAGCCTGAAAACGGCCCTCAATCCCTCACCCAGGCTGGCCACAATCCAATGGTATGAGGGTCCACACTGGGGGGCTTGGCCAGCCTGCAAACAGCCATCAGCCCCTCACCCAGGTTGGCCAGGCACGCCAGCAGGTGGACATCCCCAGAGGGGTTCCAGACTGTGAGAGGACATAGGCTGGGCTGAGGGACTCCAAGTGCACAAATTTTTGTGCACCGGGCCCCTAGTATCTACATAATGGGATACTATGCTGCACTAAAAAAGAAGGAGGTCTTATCATTTGCAACAGCATGGATGGAACTAGAGAGCATTATGCTAAGTGAAATAAGCCAGTCAGAGAAGGATAAATACCACATGATATCACTCATTTGTGGAATATAATGAACAACATAAACTGATAAACAAGGACAGATCTAGAGACAGAGAAGCACTGATCAGACCGTCAAACCTCAGAGGGAAGGTAGGGGAGGGTGGGGATAAGGGGGAGAGATCAACCAAAGGACTTATATGCAAGCAAATAGGCCTAACCAATGGACATGAACAACAGGGGGGTGAGGGCATGAGTGGGGGGAATAGGGGGTAACGAGGGGATAAGGACACATGTAATAACTTAATAAAAAAAATTAAAAAAAGAATAATGAGCAATGAAATTGTTTTAACTATCAGGGCTGATATTTATCCCCCCTACCCCTCACCCCAATCTCTGCTACTGTTATTATTACATCATCATTATTAATAACAATAACCAACACTGGTATATTTTTATTATTAATAAAGTGAATATAATGCTCTAACATATATAATCACAAATTTATTCCTTCACTGGTCCTAGTTATATGGAACACAACAGGGTCCTATTCATTCTACCAGTATATCAAGGCTCGCTAAGTCTGGATGAGAGGAAGCAGCAGAAAGAGAGCTGAAGACAGGATTGGTGTGTAAACTGGTCCTGGCAAGAAGACTAAAAGAAATGATAGGGCAATATATACGGCACAAATGAATACGTGGGAGATATCCACAAGGAGCCCTCAGAACGTGGTGACCTTTATTTGCTCCCCTTTGTCCCAAGACAGTGCCCTGTGGAGATGGAGCTTCTTTACACGACACTGGGGACGCTGACCTGGCGCTCACTGACTCTCCTTCTAGGCCTTTCCTACATGCAGCTTACTACATGCAGCTCCTTTCTGGGTCTATCCTGTTACAGCTTAACTACAAGCTGCAAAAATGGAGTCTGCACTTTAGAATTCTTTGCAAGTAGTGGATCTGGTCACTACTTATCTGGTCACAAAATTATTTTCCTTAATAGAGTTTATGCAAAAATGATCCAGAATGGATTATGAGGGCAAGAATCTAAATTGTGATTCCATACATGGCATGGCATTAATGACTTAATGTGGTTTTAAAATGTTTACAATGGTGGATAAAATAAAAGCTCTTTTGAAATTTTATTTAAGGTGCCCCAAACAAAATTAAAAATAAATTAGAATACAATTTCACCCTGACATATATCAGCCACCTCCCATTGCTCCTAATATGCCTCTACCTACCCCCTCATATCATGACTCTTGTGTTGGCCTATAGAAATGTCAATGCCTAAAATGGCAGCATCATCAGTAACATATATATACTGCACTTGAAGCATGAAAAAATTAGAGTTGGACTAGAAATTAAAACTGACAGCACTTAGCTGATAATAGATTTTAAAACTGATAAACAGGTCTGTACCACACTGAGTACGATCATCACGCTCACCATTTCCCCTAAATCCTTTGCAGTTTCTCTACATTTTAAACCATTTCTCTATAGCAGATGAACTGTGCCCACTCTGATGTCACTGTATAAACCGTATCCAGACACACCTATCTAACCTCTTGCAGAAGGTTAATGAGGAGAACGAGCCCAAAGAAGCACAATAGTTCTGCAGATGGCAAGGTGGCAGAGATGGGCTACTGTGCACAAAGCAGCAAGCCTGGCCTCTGAGCTCAGGGATGGCTATGCTGGCTGTCACCATCTCTCCATGCACCACACAGAATTGGCCACAATGGTTGAGCGCCGAGGGGTTGGAACCAAACACCACCTTTTAGAAGCAGTAACTTTTAAGTCTGTAACAATGTGCTTTCTGGTAAACTGACATGATGTGGCCAGCCACCCAGAGTAAGGCACAAGCTATGCTTTTAAGTGGTGATGACGGTAAGATCTGTCTCAAGGGGATGGATTTCCAGTGACAGGTGCAAGACAACTGCCACAGTCAGCCATGCACTCTGACCACAGAAGAAAACGAGTTCCTACTCGTTATGGAAGGAAACCTGCACCCTGGGCCCCATGAACCTGATGGCTGACTTGTTCAAACAGGCTGAAACAGACACCAAAACCAACACCAGAGTTCAGAGGGCAATTCTGCTATCTCAACACTAAATACTCATTTTCCTGTGGGTCCACATTTGGAACAACCTCACTGCAAACCAATTAAAACATATCAACAGTTAAAAAAAAAACTTTCTAAGCAATGAAAAGGCTGCTATTTACTGAAGATTTTCTTGTGAATGTGTTCATGAAAGTGGTATGGATAGAAGAATCATGTAATTAGCCTTCCTACGTAACTTTTTTCAATACTCTGCATGTCTACACGTGAAAGAAACAGATGTGCATTATTTTGGGTAAAATTACATGGAATACTGTCAAAATCAAGAGGTTTAGGTAAGAAATTCCCTAACTATGCAGTTTGTAAGTAATTGAAATGGGTGAATGTGAGGGAGTGCTGAAATTTAGATATTTGGAAATAGCAGAAGGCATGCCCACAATCTGGTTTAGTTTAAAATAAAGCAGAAGAATCTTATTAATAAGTATTTAGAAATACAATATAAATGTCAAATTCCCTTTATACCTTTAATTCCCATAATCATGTGGTAGAGAGAATAGCCAGTAAAAATGCTTCTGGACCAGTCTGCAGAGGGAACTGGATAAATGCCCAAGACCTTGTGTTTTGATGCCTTTAGAATTCTACAATTTTATAAATAGACAGAGACAAGAGAGGCGCCCAGGGACACCACGGAATCAAAGAGGCATGTCCAGTTTTACCAATCATTAAACATTTTATACCTGGTAACCTTAAAGATAAGCAGTCCCTTTAAATGTGATCTCTAATTCACCAGAGGAGGGGGAAAGTAGAGGAAAAGACATTCAAAAGCACCAATACTTTAGGACAGATACCAAACACATTTACACTGAACGCTTTCCTTAAAATTTTCCTAAAATGAAAATATTACCTAATTTAACCCTCACTAACCACAGAGAAAGGTATTATTATGGAGATTATACAGACAGATCAACTGCAGATAAAATATATTAAATAAGGTCATTGCTTACGGTTATAAATTAATGAGTCATTGCACCTAAACAGTATAAGATTAAATGGAGAAGGTGGAGAAACTCAACTTTTCCCCTGAAATTTTCATTCATTCATTCATTCTGCATACATTTGATATTGTCATATGCCAACTACTATTGGCCCCCTAGTCAGGAAAGAAATAACAAGGAATGAATATTGCTCACATACAAAAACCTCATAGCTGCAATTTTAGTACAATACATTTAAAGCAAACAAAGACTAGTATTCCAACCATATTTAAATTAAGATCTATTTCTCTGATAAAACATAGTAATAACATTCTCCATCTTTTAAAAAATGTTCTATGGATATATAATCCAAAACAAAAATATGTCTCATTTTATAGAAGTCTCCTAGGCAGAAACAAGAATTCTACATTCTGTAACTGTGACTTACTGTTTTTAAAATATGCTTTATCCCCTCTCATTTATATGTCCTATTAATATTTTCTTCCAACAAAAGCCCTGGCATTGACCACTATTTCTAAGAAATTTTATTCATATCCTGAAAAATCATGTGACTGGTAATCTCAGCATGCCTAAAGCTGAAAGGCTATGATCAAATACTAAAGAAGTATTCTTTATATGAACAATTTATATGTAAGAAAATATCTGACTCAAGGTTTTAGAAAAATATTTCCTATTGGCAATCAGAAACACAATGTACCTATCAGCAATCTAATTCATCACATGTTACTTTAAATATATTGTAAAATTTTATTGAAACTGGTTTGTTACCAAATGAAAGGTGTATAAAAGAAAAAAAGCTGGTAAATTTTATTCATCAAAGTTATTAACACTTAAACTGAGCTATTCACTGGATCAATTCCAAAGGGAAGTTATTAAGTTATAAGATGATTTTAAAGGATAATAACCAAGATTAAATATGTCCATCCTTCCACTGATTTCTGAGTATGCTTCAGCTAGTTTAATCCCTTTAAAGAACTTTTCCATCTTAATGAGCTCAAATCAGGAGTACAACACTCTCCTACTACCAGAGAAATTTATATATCACTTCTAATTAAAAGATTTTTCTGTAATATCTGATTATATAGATATACTTATTATGTAACTTAGAAAAAATCAGTAGATATCTTTCATAAGAAAGTAGGATAAACCATCACTTTATATTAATTTCCAACTTCTAATGGGATTAAAAATTATTTTTTACTACACAAAGCAAGGCTATATTTTGATTCATTCCTGAAGTAACTTCTATTTGTCTTTCCTTTCAAAGCAAACCAAGTTCCATCCACATACTAAGCCCTCTAACACTAATGACATTTTTCCTCCTGACTGGAAGCCCATCCTGGCTCACTCTGCCTCCTCCTCCCACTGGTAAAATTCTACCTGCCCTTCAAGTTCAGCTCCAATCCACACACTCCAATCCACATTTGAAATCCACTGTTCCAAATGCATTATTACACTCTTCTTCACTTGTTTTACAACTAACTTTTCCATAAAAGCGTTTTATTCTCATTATTCAGATAATGAGAGCACAGTGTGTTAGCTACCTAGCAAAGTTTGCTGACTTGAGCTGAAAAATGACATTTTTAACTGTTCAAACTGAAGTTAAGGAAAGTCACACACACTATCTAGTCTAAATTCAGTTAAGACTCACAATCTATCTGTGAAACAGTCATCATTATCTTCATTTTAGTGCTACGGAAACTCAGAATCAGAACATTTCAATGATTTATCCCAGAGATCAAAACTTTTGGGTGACAGAACCAGAATTCAAACCTGGGGTCTGGGCTCAGCCTTGCAGCTGCCTTTCAAGACATAAAATGTATTCCTGACCTTGAAGGCTTTATCTGCACTAGAACTCTTCAAAAATTACCCCATACCTAATCTATAAGCCATTTTACTCACGTTCTCTCTATAAATGACAATAGTTTATCATAAATAAAAGACAAAGGAGAATCTAATGTCAGTGGAAACTAAAGATAAAAACCCTGCAAATCATTTAACATTACAAAATTAATAGCTATATTCTATGATTGTAAAGTAAATATACTCTACATTAGAATATCATATCCTCATTATTTAAAAATTCCAGTCTGTAAAAAGAGGATAATGATGACAAAATTCTGTTTAGAATTTTCACACTGGAAGGAACATCTAATTCTATTATTTTACTGGTGAGGAAACTAGGCCCAGAATGATTCAATACCCTCAAGGTCACAATATCTAATCTAATAAAAGAGTAATACGCAAATTGACCATCACTCCAAGAGACCTAAGCCACACCCACCAGCCAAGCTATGCCTACCAGTCAGTCAGAGCAGCTGTATGCAAATTAAACCAGCCAAGATGGAGGCCGGCAGCCACAGAGCTAGAGTAAACAGAAGGCTTCCATTGCAACTGCCTGACTAGGCCAGTGGGCCTCTGCTAAAGCAACAATGTTTCAATTATAGAAGCCACAGAGCTGACGCAAACAGGAGGCTTCCATTGCCTGCCTAGGCCTCCACTCAAGGTAACAAAGTTTCAATTTATAGAAGATAAATAAACCCCAGAAACCTAATTCCAGCCAGCCTCTCTGGGACAGTGGGTCAATGGGAGCTGTGGGCAGCCTGAAAACGGCCCTCAGCCCCTCACCCAGGCTGGCCACACCCCCATGAAGTGAGGGTTCCCACTGAGGGGGCTTGGCCAGCCTGCAAACAGCCATCAGCCCCTCACCCAGGCTGGCCAGGCATGCCAGCAGGTGGACATCCCCCGAGGGGTCCCAGACTGTGAGAGGGCACAGGCCGGGCTGAGGGACCCCCCCCAAGTGCACAAATTTTTGTGCACTGGGCCCCTAGTTATTAAATGAAGGCCAAGAGAAGAACCTGGCCTCTTAACTCTCAGCCTAATTGCTTTGTCCATCCTACTGGTAGAGTTATATACCATATTTCTAAAGGAACACTGAAAATAAGAATCATTTGTGGCATATATCAATGCCTAGAAGAAACTCACAGAGCTACAGACTTTAGTCCACAACCTAAATTTTCCTATCAGAAAAATGAGGCACACATAGCCAATATATTCTGCCCACATTTAAAAATTATTTTAAATCCAATGAAAATTCCCCCCTCAAAATTTTACAAATATTTACACGTAAGACAGGAAACCATAAAAAATCTTAGAAGACTCCATAGGCAGCAAAATATTAGACATATGTTGTAGCAATACCTTTATTGATACAGCTCCTAAGGCAATAGAAACTAAGGAAAAATAAACAAATGGGACTACATCAAAATAAAAAGCTACCGCACAGCAAAAGAAACCATCAACAAATCAACAAGAAAGCTCACTGCATGGGAGAACATATTTGCCAATGCTATTTCAGAATGTGTTTAATCTCCAAAATTTATAGGGAACTCATACAACTTAACAAAAGGAAGATAAACAACCCAATCAAAAAATGGGCAAAGGACTTAAATAGACACTTTTCAAAAGAGGGCATACAGAAAGCCAAGAGACACATGAAAACATGCTCAAAGTCACTAAGCATCTGAAAGATGCAAATCAAAACGACAATGAGGTACCATCTCACACCTGTCAGAATGGCTATCATCAACAAATCAACAAACGTCAAGTGCTGGAGAGGATGCGGAGAAAAAGGAACCCACCTGCATTGCTGGTGGGAATGCAGACTGGTGCAGCCACTGTGGAGAACAGTATGAAGTTTCCTCAAAAAACTAAAAATGGAACTCCCATTTGACCCAGTGATCCCACTTCTAGGAATATATCCTAAGAAACCAAAAACAAATTCATAACCTTTGTTCATGGCAGCACAATTCACCATAGCTAAGATTTGGAAACAGCCTAAGTGCCCATCAGCAGATGAGTAGATTAAAAAACTGTGGTACATCTACACAATGGAATACTATGCTGCTATAAAAAGGAAGTTTTGCCATTTGCAACAGCATGGATGGAACTGGAGAACATTATGCTAAGCAAAATAAGCCAGTCAGAGAAAGATAAATGTCCCATGATCTCTTATGTGGGATATAATGAACAACATAAACTGATGAACAAAAACAGATCCAGAGACAAGGTATCACTGAACAGACCGTCCAACCCCAGAGAGAAGGCAGAGGAGGGGGGAGGTTAGAAACCAAGTAGAGGCCTCGGATAGGAATGGCCAGAGGGGTCAATTAGGGAAAAAGGAGACAATAAAAAATAAAAAACAATAAAAATAATTACAAATATATTAAGAGATAAAAGAAGATTCATCACAGTAACTACGTGGTAAAGCATCTTTGTGGAAGCAGACTCCCTATCTTTTGCTAATCACCTAGGCTTTCTTAGATCCTCTACATATGCTAAGAGGACTGTTATAAAAGTTACCTGATTATAAGTATAATATCCTCTACCTTTAATTCCATTTGAAAACAAGAAAAAATCCTCTAATTACAGCCTAGTGACATTTCCTTTTTATAAGAAAAAAAATAATGAGGGGGGAGTAAATATGTTGATATGTGTCACATAAAAGAACTTTAATGTCAATAAAGTAGGCAAGTATAGGATATTCAATCTTAGTTTGATGTTTTTGAAAAACAATCACAATATATATTTAACATCTGCTTGGGTCTAGAACTTTCTAGGTGCGAAATTAATCTAACAAGAAAACTGCAAAATTTAAAAATTTTGACAAGATGTTATTGATGGCAAGAAAGCACCCATTTCTCTCTGGCATCTCTATTTTAACATAAGAACAAATACTTCTTGCAAAAACACCAAACATCCAAGCTTTTTCTTCTATTAGAAAAGAGTTTCAAAAGGGACACACCCAGCAGTTGAAAGAATTCCACACCCTTCATTTCCCTCTACCTCTTTTCAATTCAGCAGCAGCCACACAAATTCCAGCACCAGGGAAAGGCAACTGAGGGATGCCAGAAATAAAGCAGGCAGATTAAAACTAGACCCTAAAACCAAAAATATCCCAGGACAACAAGAAGCAAAACCATGGTATCAAAGAGAAGTCGGAAAACACCAACAAACAATCCGTCTTTAACATGGATGGAACTGAAAAGTGTTCCGAACGCAACTGCGTTCACACTCAAGTTTTCATTTCTCAGGAGAGGATGGGATGCTCTTGCATTTAAGAGCAGTGAAGTTATGCTGCTTACTTCATCATAAATCAACCCAAGGTGAAGAGCAAGGCAGAAGAAAAGAACCCGAACTGTTTGGGGATTTTTCCCCCTGACCACAACAACTGTTTTTCTATTTTACGATAGATGAAAGTCCTGGAGAGGGAGAAAGTAAATAAAAAGAAGAACTGTAATTCCTGAGCCGGAGCCAGTTTACAGTATTTGAGAAAAGGATCTGCGCCACAGCTTGGCAGGCGGCCATATTTACAGTAAGCTATCTAGTGTTTTGCCCAACAGGAAGAACAAAGGGCGCAGTGTAGTACTGCTGGGTTTGTGTGTTTCAACTGTTGTAAGGAGAAGGAATGTAGCCCCACATGCAACAGACCTCTTCCTTTCACAGCTCGCTCTCCTCAATGACTCCTAAAACATGGTCAAAAAGTCTATAAAAGGGCAGCAGACAGCTTACCGCTCCCAGAGTTTTAGCTTAAACTTTAAATAACCATTTATGTTACTTACAAAAACTGTAGTATCTCTAGTCATTTAGTTTGAATTTCTAAATTTCAAAAGCTTAAAAGCTTGTGTCTAACGATATACAAGTAATCCTGTCTTCCAAGCACAGTTAAAGCTGAAACAAGGGCCTTGACCACAATTTTCTTAGTGAGAACTGATGTATCCTCCTCCTTCCATTGCATTATTACAAAGTTTCAGCTCAAATGGACTGAACACCAGAAAAATTACATTAGGCACTCAATTAGTATTTTAACATAGTACATTCCTAGTTTATTTCCAGAAGTAAATAAAATTTTAAAGTTATAGTTTATGACCAACATATTGAAATCAACAAGATCTCTTTTCCCTGTTATATTTCTTTTGAAAATATGCTCAAATATAATGTAGCTCAAAATTAAGTATACTGAAATTTCTATTTCTTTATATATGCCTGGAGGTACATATTTTCTTGAGGCAAAAAAAATTTTTTCATCTTAAATATCAATGTGATGGACTTCATATCCCTAATTTAACTATTAGTGGGGAAGGAGAACAAAATAAAGACAAATGAGTATAATATACAGAATATTAGATGGTGAAAATTTTAAAGAAAAAAAAAACACGGAATGAGGTGAAAGGACTCAGTGGGGCAGAAAAAAAGAGGTTAACATTTTTAATGTATATTTTTATTGATTTCAGAGAGGAAGGGAGAGGGAGAGAGAGAGAGAAACATCAATGATGAGAGAGAATTGTTTATCGGCTGGCTCCTGCAGGCCCCTGACTAGGGATTGAGTCCACAACCTGGGCACATGCTCTGACTGGGAATTGAACTGTGCCCTCCTGGTTCATAGTTCAATGCTCAACCACTGAGCCACACCAGCTGGGCACATTTTTGATAAGGAGTCAGCAAAGGTGTCCAGGAAGGTGAACCTAAACCCTACACTTGCCAAGTGGGAAGGGACCGGCCTGTGGATGTCAGTGAGAAAAGCACTTTCGCTGTGTTTACTAGCAAATGACGGGGCTTCCTGAGGAATAACTACGTATTCTTCACTATTGTGAAGCTCTTCCTAAAGTGGTGAGACAGCAAGGGAGTTTTATTGAAAAACAGATGGTGTCTTAAGGGCTGGCTCAGTGACCAACACAGCACCAGCAGCTGGCCGGAATGCACCAAGGAGAGATGGTAAGGAGAAAGCAGACGCGTAAAGGAGAAGCAGAGCAAGGGGAAATTGGGGATGGTGTGAAAAGAAAAGGTTTTGAGGCAGTGCCCTAAACGTTAATATTATTATAATAGCTGGTTATGAATCATTTAGAAAGAGAGTGTGTAAAACTCTTACAGCCTGGAAGAGGTTTCTCCTGAGAGCCTGATTAGCTCAGTAGAGGGATCTCCAAGACAATATCAGATACTGCTACAGCAGGCTAGTCTACTGAGCTTTTATTTTTGTTCCGTTTCCATTGTTTTGTTTTGTTTCCTTCCTTGTGGGGACAGGCGGGGGAGGGGACTTTGTTGGGACACAGGCCACAGGGCCTGCCAGTGCCCAGGGGAGAGTAGGACCTGAGGAAAAAGATGGGTGTGTGGCACAAACACAGACCCTGCGGGCAGGACCTGAGGCTCAGTGCCACATAAGTGGGTTCCATGGAGTTGTGTGAAAGATACACCAGATAGTGGGATGTAGACTGACAAGCAGAGGGCCCTCCTCCAATATTCTACTGGGTCCTTCACCTCAGCCCTGGAGGAAGAGGAATAATAATAAATATGAGCTAGGAAGATTCCATCCCCCTCCATTCTGGGTGCTTAGGGGCTCTTTAGAAAGAAGAAAAGCAAGTGAAAGACAATAATAAGAAAACATTCATACCCACCAGAGTAGCAAAAACTTCACAGTTATTACTAACAGTGTTCTGAAAAATGTGAAACAAGGAGAACTCTCCCATACTGCTGTGTAAAAACTGTAGAAGTTGCCAACAACTAGAAAAAAGTGAAGATATTTATACTCCCTACCCTGACAATTGCATTTAGAAGAATATACCTAGAAAAAATTGTAGTGTTTTTTTTTTTTTTTAAAGTAAACACATAAAAGTATTCACTGCATTATGGTTTGGAAGAAAAAAAATTACAAAGGATTTTCATCAAAAGTAAAGAAACAGCCCTGGCCAGCACATTCAGTGGTTAGAGCGTCAGCTCACACACAGAAGGGCCCCAGGTCCCAAGTCAAGGGCACATACCTGGGTTGCAGGTTTGATCCCTGGCCTTGTTGGGGCTCTTGCAGGAGGCAACCAATTGATATGTCTCTCTCACAACGATGTTTTCTCTTTATCTTTCTTCCCTCTTCCCCTCCTGAAGAAGCATCAGCAATGCTCCAGAAGGGTCTCTACGTGGGATTTTCAAAGGGGTCTAGAGACCATCACTTTGTAACAACTCTAAGCTTCTGTTCAGAAGAGTGGAGAAGAGATGATGGGCCAATTTTGAAATTTAAAAAAAAACACCAAAATTTTATAGTATTCTCCTATATTATCAATTAAATAAGCAACTTCGATTTTCTAATGATGCCAGTGATAAAAAGAAAGATGAGATCCAGAGAGGGGTCAAAGAACCAAGAATAACTCCTGTGTTTCCAGTTGGGTTGACTGAGTAGAAGGCCACATCCCCTTCCACATAAACCTTTGTGAAGGTGTGAGTCAAGTCAGAGAGAACACTCTCCCAATTAGAAGACACAAAATTAGAAGGCTTTTCTACGATCTTTTAATGAGCCAGTTTTATTCATGTATTTACTCAAGATTATTCCACCTTCCCCTTAGTGGACCCTTAACTATGTGCTAAGGATAAAAATAAGAAGCTGATCCAAGCATTGAATAAACAATAATATTAGTCAAGCACTCACTATGTAACAGTTGGTCCACATCTGCAATATTACTTATAATCGTCACAAAAGACCCTACTATTGTGCCCACTGCATAGACAAAACAGATTGTCCAAGCTCTCCACGCGAACCAGCACGGAAGCCAAGTTCAAATGTGTCCAACTCCTAGCCAGCCAACCTCAGTGCCTCAAGCAGCTCAATCAATGAGGAGTGTTTGAAAGGCATAAAATGCATATTATAGAGATGCAGTCATTTGGTATGTATAGCACATAAAATTAATGTCTATAATTTCCATGACATTGTACATTAAATAGGCTAGTCTAGGTATTTTATTCGAGTTTATAACATAATTTCTTTTAAAAATATGCAATTAATGACAGTAATCAATTTAGCAGAGATTTTACAACATTATTCATAGGTCACCAACTTCTTATTGTAAAAGGCTAAAGTCTCAATTTTCTTAGAGACAATATTTTCAAATCCACTTTATAAATGTAAGATAAAGATAATTCACCCAAAGTGCAAATAAGACTTATAAGTTAGACAATAAGTAAACACATTCAATATAGTCTCAAAATTAAACTTTGTAAAGAGTTAAGTATTCACACCTAGATTATTGTAATGTATGATAACGTGTAGGGTAGTATGAAAAATGATCATGTTGTAGTTTTTGTTAAATGTGATGATAATAATATGAACTAAAGCAGCGATTCTGAATGATTTTCTATCATTTTCCTTTCTAAGCTGAGAAAACCAAGTCTTAGGCAATGAGGATGGAGGAAGTCTACTGTATGCGGCATTTTTACCTTCACATAAATCAAGACAACTTAGTTTTATTTTTCTTATGCACCAATCTATAGTAGCCTAGAAATCTATCATAGCTTTCTTTTAAAATGATTTCACAACTCTTGCCCTTAGTTAACAATTATGAGTTTTCTATATTTTAAGTGGATCTGAAATTAAACACAACAGCTTTGCCACATAAGTTTAATGAAGTTTTATAAATGTTAAACAACAGCTGTTCGACTAGAAATTTTCCATATCAAAATGTAAATGAACATCACCAGTGCAAAGGGCCCAAGTTTACAAGTTTAACACCACAATGCAAGGACATGGTTTGATTTCACCAGGTCTATAAATAAGCACCTTTTACAGTCAAATGACAGTAATAAGGAACTACATGCTTAGTAAAATGAAGCATTTTTTTTTTTAAAAGAACCAAGATTCATTGGGAATTTCTGGGAGGGAAAAAACAATAAATTTTACACAGACCACACCTGGCATCTATTTATTCTACATATTCAACATAGAATCCAAATGATCATGCATGATAAATAATTCATGTATTTTCTATTACTAAAAACATTAAGAACATATAAACAAATATTTTCTACATGTAGTAACAGAAGCTAAAGATTTTCATATCAATGTGTGAATACTTCGAAGTAATTTTATTTCTTATTTTTAAATGTATGTTGATATGTAGTATAAATCTTTGTATTTAAAAGGAAATCAGATATTCTTTGTTAGTAAGAGTTATGAGAATTGTATTAGTAATTTTTTTTTCTGTTACTGACAAGGAAATAAAGACATTCCACATTGCCTAACCAAATGAATGACATTTTTAAAATTCAAATTGTATACATAAATCCTACTAATATTTTGCACATCAACACCACATGGTTTTGAACTTATTACGCAGGTCTAAAATTCAGTACACAATTGTCCTGGCCAAGTGGCTCAGTTGGTTGAAGCATCATTTTGTACATCAGAAGGTTGTGGGTTCAAGTCCTGATCAGGGCACATACCTAGTTTTCAGTTTCCATCCTGATTCGGAGCCTCTATGGGAGGCAATCAATCAATGTTTCTCTCCCTTTCTCCTCTCTCTCTAAAAATCAATAAAAATATTTATTCCAGTGAGAATTAAAAACACACACACACACTAAAATTCAGTACACATTCTGAACAAACAAGAAACTTTATTTGCCAAAACTTAATTCCCCCTCTGAATACAAAAATTTTTTCTTGTTCTGTTTGGTGAAAACCATATTTTTCCTATGCTTACATCAATACAGCCAAAATGTTCCACTATCTGTTCTTTTTAAGACACAAGGTAAATGAAGAAGCGTGCACTTAATAAAACGTTTAATTGCATTTTACTGCTCCTTTTCAAAATCCATTGTAAAAATACTGGTAAGGAGACATCTTAGTAACCTCTCTGTAATTAGAGTTCTGTAATAATTTCAAAGAAAGACTACAAAGTCACCACAGCCATCAGGGCAAGCGTACAGCTCTGTTCATGGAGGACTGAGCTCCCTGGATGCTACAGCCCCTATGGGTGGAAAGGAGAGCCTAGATCCTGCAGCGCCCATTTGATCAAAATGGAAGAACATTCCTCTGGTGCTCCCTGGCCCTTGGAGGTTAGCGAGCACCTAAGTACAAATGTGCCATGGATTCAGGGGCCTGCACTGTGACCATGGGGGTCCTCCATGCAGGGCAGCAGCACAGATCGCCACAGCCAGGATCTGAGAAATAAGCTGCCACACAAATGAAAGAACAAATTCCCAGCAAAACAGATTTATCGCATCACCATTATATAATAGGAAGCAACCCTAAGCACCATGCGGCTTGTGCTAAAAGGCTTAGTGATCTCATTCTTACCATAACAAATTCACTGCCAGAAAAGACCGTCAAGGTCAACCCTGGCAACAATTAGAAAAAATAATAATGAAAAGCATTCATCCATCCATGAGGCAGAATTAGAATGTTTTAGTTTGAAGTAATGTGCTGTATATTTTATTAGCTATCACTTGTTTAATTATTCATTGCAACTCTCCTTATATTCCATACAGAAACCTCAGGTTGCTCAAATTTCTATATGAATTTTTTTTTTCCTTACTCAAGGGCAAACGCCTTAAGAGACCAAAATTTCTATCTACTATTCTCAACTGAGTACAGTTAGTTGTTTAGAATAAAATACTAAATGAAAGCAAAAAAGAGACAGAGAGAAACAGAGGGAGAAGAAAGAATGAGATAATACACAGTTTTTCATCATCCTAAAATCACATACACTTCTGACCAGACTTTCCATAGGGATCCTCCTTCTGCACCCTAGTTGCCTGCATCGCCCCTCTCACCCCACTCCACCTGCATTCCTGTAAGTAAGAGATTTCAGGTAATCAAGCCTTTACCTTGGAGGGATCACACGGATTAGTTCTATTACTTCATTCTTGAGATGAAGAGAGGAAAACCCTATGCCAGGAAGAACTAAGCGGTCTGTTGAGTGTAACAAAGTCAGACATGGGCAGGTCCAGGGCCAGACCCTGTGGTCCCCTAATGCTGGATCTGTACCATTTCTATTACTCTATAAATTGCTGTAATTCAAGAGCTCCCTAGCTCTAAATTGCAAAAGAAATTGTGATCAATTGCAAAAGAAAGGACTATGGAATGCCAATTTCTCTATTGTTTCTTAGAGCTTTGATTTGTTCCTATATCAATGATTTAAAAAATGTAGTTCTCTCATATATGACTTGATCTCTCTATCATGGCAACCTTTGCACATAAGTATGGAGGATCCTTCTAACTGTCTATCCTCCCCTTTTCTTAGTGACACAACCCTATTGTGAACAGAACAGCAGTTTCCGGCTAAGAAACTACATATCTAATCCTGGTACAGCTAAGGATGGCAGAGACCTAGCTCTGGTCAACGAGATATAAGCAGAAGCCATCAGTTGGAGCTCCCAGGAAAGCTCTTTAAAGAGAAGCAGATTTCATGGGTTTGTGCCCTTTTATCTCTGGCTTTCACTTTCTCTGTTGCTAAGAGAATCCTGGAGGTGTGGCAGCCACTTTGTCATCATGAGGCAACAAGCACGAGTACAACCCAAAAAGAGAACCGAACAGGTCAGAAAGATCTTCAGATCTGATGATGTGATGCTACCTGTACCCTGCCCAGGGCTGCCTTCCTTTAGACTAAGAAAAAGAGACCCCTACATGACTAAGCAATTGTGGCCTGAGTTTTCTGTTATATACAGCTGCAGCTATTGCTGACTTATATATCAGGTGTCAATGAATATTGCCATGAACAAAACAAAAAAAGAAAATAACATTTATTTATTTTCAACTGCATATTTCATTTTTTATAGTAGCACTAGGGGCCCGGTGCACAAAAATTTGTGCACTTGGGATGGAGGGAGTCCCTCAGCCCAGCCTGTGCCCTCTCACAGTCTGGGACCCCTCAGTGGATGTCCTATGATGGCCCCAGTCTGCCAGGCGCCTTTTGTGTGTGTGTGTGTGTGTGTGTCGCCACTGGGGACCTGCCCCCAGCTGCATCTGAGGCTCGGAGCAGTCCTCCTGTGTGTGTCTACCTGCTGGGGGCCTGCCCCCAGGCACACCGTGGAGGCTTGGAGCAGGCATCCCCTCTATGTTGATCTCTCAGACTCTTGCCCTCCCCAGCATGTTGTTCTCTTTTTTGAGCTGTGGCTAGGGCTGGGTGCTGCCTGCCTCCCTCCCAAGCTTGCCTACTGCCCATCTTCCTCCAGCCACCAGAAAGCAGGGAAAACCCCGCCTCATGGTCAGGCCAGCCTTTTACTGCTCCCTGATTCTCGGAAGGGACCTGGGAAGCCGCCAAGCAGGCTGCCAACTCTTTCCCACTCACCTGTCCCCTGCTGCCTCTTACCCACTTCCCGGTGCCACCAAGGGGTCTGGGGAGATGCCAAGCAGGACCCCGGCCCCGGCAGCCTTGCTTTCCCTCTCCCTGATGCCCCGCAAAGGGCCTGGGAAGCCCACCAAGCAGGTCACCGACCCCCTGCTGCCTCTTACCCGCTCCCCGATGCCCCACAAAGGGCCTGAACAGCTGCCAAGCAGGCCACTGACCCCCTGCCGCCTCTTACCCACTTCCCGGTGCCCTCCAACCCTGCCACCTCTTTCCTACTCACGGGTCCTGAGTCCTGCGCTGTTCCGCCCTGCAGCCGCTCTGTGCACTTGGGAGGTCCCTCAGCCCGGCCTGTGCCCTCTCGCAGTCTGGGACTCCTCGGGGGATGTCCACCTGCTGGCGTGCCTGACCAGGCTGGGTGAGGGGCTTTAAAGCTGCCCACAGCTCCCATTGACCCAACGTCCCAGCAAGGCCGGCTGGACGCAGGTTCTGGGGTTTATCTCCTATAATTGATACATTGTTCCTTTAAGCCGGCCTAGACATGTAACAAAGCCTCCTCTCTGCCTCACCTCGCAGAGTCTATACTGCAACAATGTTATACTTTTAGACTCAGGCTAGGTCTGCTGTTCCCTTCAGCTCCCGAGGATTCTATGATTGTCACATTATTGAAACATGTTTCGGAGCCTGCCCGCCAAGGGCTGAAAACAGTTTCCCTTTCGCTCCTGCTGCAACGGACGCTGCCTAAACGTTTACTCAGGTCCGTGAGTGGTGGCCGCCATGTTGGCTGGGTTAATTTGCATACAGCTGCTCTGATTGGCTGTTGGGCGTCCCGAAGAAACGGTTAATTTTACTATTCCGCTTTTATTAGTTTAGATGTTTAAACCAAGCACCGAATGAATGCTACCTGTGACAACATTGGTCTATGGAGGGGAGGCAGATGGCACTTGGAAGAGACAACAGTATGTTCCATTGTAAAAAAAACACACAACAAAACAAAAACCAAAAAACAGAACAAAACAAAACAGTTATCTGAATTCATAAAGTGCTAAAAATGGCTGTATCTTGAGAAAAGTAGAAACTGTCAGTCACTTGTGGTATTCCCTAAGAATTTAACAGTAACAGCAACATCTCCTATATGAACAGGGGATGTTGCTTTCTCAAAGGATGTTTTTATGCTAAACAGCTGATATCTCAATGCCTTAGTTCTGAAACCTAGAGCAAGCAGTATTTTCCCAGGCCTACAGGCAACTTCTAGGCAACTGGTTACCTATTTCCTTTCATATATTTTGCAGCCAGAAACATAGCCAGAATATGAACACACCACTGAAAATTCTGCTATTCACACAGCATTTCTGATAAGCCATTCCTCTGTCCAGATTCATTCCGGAGACTACATAAGAAACATGAATTGCCACTACCTTCACTTCTGCCAGACACATTCAATTTTATTCTTGTCTCATTTGCAAATTCTAATAAGCTGAAATGAGAAAATGGCTTCACAAAATAATTATATGCTACAGTAGTTTTCTTTCCTTTTCCCCCTGAATATTAGACAAGCAAATAAAAGTCCAATATGTTAGGATGAAACAATAAAGTATTGAGAGATACATCAGCTTCCAATAGCCACTCTTAGAAATTATAAAATTACACAAATATTACTCTTCAAAAGGTATATTTATATCACTTCACAACTTCACATAAAATATATCAACTATCAACAACAATTTCAACATATAAAAGGACAAAAATGCTTAGATGTAAGTAGAAGAACATTAAATGGTCATTTATTTGGAACAAACTTATTTTTTTTAAATGCTTATCATTTCATAACTATATTGCCAAATACATGGAAGAACTAGTGGGGATGACTGCCAACTGAAAGGCATTCGTTAGACATGGGGCTTACTGAAGACCCAGATGAGAAAGGGTAGTTTCTCTGGCCCCTAGAAGCTCAGCCAACCTCAGTCAGGGATCTTGGGTGGCATATAACCATAGAAGGCAGGTTGAAAGGGACATGTGCAATCATATAATCTGCCTTTGCAGGCCACCCTGCAGAGTATAAGAGAAATTTCTGCTTGGCTAATAGATCATAATTAAGTTCTGCTACATATCAATATTTTATTTTGAAGACGCATGTTATAACCTCAATTGATTCAATAGTCAATTTCGAGGTCCATTTTTCAACTCAGATTTCCACTTTCGTCTACCAAAGCATTCGGTGTGCTCTTCCCAAGACAAGGAAAGCCTTCTTCAGCCACACCCCCAGGTCTTTGAGGCAATCTGACTTGCAACTAGCAGCAGTGAGGGGCCTGACCATTTCCTTCAGAAATACCAGAGCCCCAGTAATAAAGGGCTCACTGCAGAAAACGTGGTCTCCCTGCTTTGTTAGGATTCTAAGTGCATGGATACAAGGTGGTTCGGTGGCAGGACTCAGCAGACAAGAGATTCAAATGTAAAGGCACTATTTTCAGGATACTGATTTGGGACATTTACCTGTTCATCTTCCCAGTTTATTTTTAAAATATACTGTGTTGTAGTTCTAGAAATCTTCTTGTCCTTTGCTCTTTTCTTTCCTCATTTATCTCTTAGCTTTACTTTTCTCTTCATAATTAGAGGAAAAAGCCCTCAAAGAGGGCACCAGTTTACCTTTTAATATGACAGTCATTGCAGATAATAATTAAGAAATTAAACTATACATAAAACATAGTTTCTCTGGACTGATAGAGATATGTCCTGAATCTTCTATGCATTTCATAATGACTAAACTAAGCTAATCAACAGTTACATGTTTATTAACTCATTTAAATGTAACAGGGCATTAAGGGCAAAAACACTAAAAGGATAAAGAATATTGTTGAGGCTAAGAACCTATATTCCCAAACTATTTTTCATATTAAATGTGAATTAAGAAAATTAAATTCTAAACAATATAATTACACTATTAAAAAAATTTCACCTGCAAATCATGTCATCAGGGAAATGCAAATTAAAACAATGAGATACCACTACATGCCTATTAGAATGGCTGAAACCAGAACTCTGAGAACACTACATGTTAGAGAAGAAGTGGGACAACAGGGACTCACTCATTGCTGGTGGGAATGCAAAATGGTCCGGTCACTTTGGAAGACACTTTGGCAGTTTCTTATGTAGCTAAACTACTCTTAGTAAATGATTCAACAATCAAGTTCTTCAGTGTTTATCCAAGTGAGTTGAAAGCTTATATCCACACAAAAAACTGCACACAAATATTTAAAGCAGATTTACTTATAATGGCCAAAACTGGGAAACAAACTATCCTTCAGTAGGTGAATAGTCAAGTATGGTACATTCAGACAATGGAATATTATTCAGCACTCAAAATAAATGAATTACAAAGTCATGAAAAGACATGGAGGAACCTTAAATACATATAACTACATAAAAGAAGCTAATCTGAAAGGGCTACGGACTATATGCTTCCAACTATATGGCATTCTAGAAAAGGCAAAGTGATGGAGAAAGTAAGATGATTAGCAGTTAGCAGGGGTTCACATAGACAGTGGGAAGAGGGTGACTACGTAGAACAGAGGATTTTTATGGCAAGAATAATATTTTTATAGTAAGAATACTATGCATGGTACTACAAAGATAGATGCATGCCATTACATATTTGTCCAAACCCACAGAATACAACACTGAGAATGAACCCTCATGTAAACTACGGACTTTCAGTGATAATGATGTGTTAGTATATGTTCATCTTTAGCAAAACAATGTGCCACTCTGGTGAATGATTTTGATGATAGTTAAGAGCATTTATGTACAGGGACAAGGGATGTATGGGAAGTTTCTGTAGCTGCCTTTAATTTTGCTGTGAACCTAAAACTGATCTAATAAAAGTCTTTAAAGAAATTCATCTATAATGCTATTCCTCAATTTTTATAATTACTACCTTTTACATTCACAAATTTAAGAACATGTAATATAATAGCTCACATTGTTTGTGGATCTACAGGAATATGGAACAAGTATAAATTGTACCAGAAGAGTGGTAACATCTGAGAAAGATGCAAAATGTTGATAATTAAATCAGAGATACAAGTGCATGAATGTTTATTAATTTGTTCGATTATTTTCTAATCTTTCCATATGGGGAAACACACACACACACACACACACAATCTTGGGGTGGAATTATAACAATTATAACATTCTCAGGTGAAAACATGACCAAATGAGATCTGGGTAAGAAGTGGCAGACTGTAGTGAGAATTCAAATGATTTGGTGTGAGTGGCCGGAAGGGTGTTCAGAAGGGTCAAAGTAGGGCCAGGGTCACCTGAAAGCAGGACAGGTGGAATTGACTGTCTGGGGAGACAGCACACTACAGACACTGTGTGAATGGGAGACACAACAAGGTCCTATTCAAGGAAACGCTGTTTACTCAGTGATGTGTGACCCCAGAATTCAGTACTATATATATCAGCTTACTGTGAACTAAATAGGAAGACACTTGAGTTGTTGCATAAAACGAAACCTTAAATATAGACAAAACCACTAAAATAATGTTAGGAACAACAATCCTGAACAAAGATTTTGATGGCACACACACACACAAAAAAAAAATTGGTATGAAATACATACTTACCTATAAAAGTAAAAATTTATAACTGCCCATAATATAACTTTTAAGAGCGAAGTAAGGATTCTATTTTTATCTAGTACACCAAAATAATTTGCTATAAAGCTTTATGAAACAGCTAACATAATGTTGCAGCCAGAAACCAATTGTTGCTAAAATACATTCAGTTAAAATGGAAAATATAGGGAAATAAAACACTGTAATTGTCTCTCAACCCAAATTGTATAATATGTCACTAAATTACATACTATTATATTTTCTACATTTTAATATGCTTTCCCATAGAGGAATTGATAACATAAGGAAATGATTCTCTGCTTTTATTTCTGAAGACCTAAATAATATCCCACACATATTTATAAACCAAGCAGTGCCTTGGCCTCTTATTAGATCCCAAAGCTTATAAAATCTATTTCACAAAACCACCACATGAAGCAATGCATGAAATAGCTAACATAGATGGTTTTCTGTTCTTTTTTGATTCACAATCAGGGAGTTACATATTTAAAGTGAGCTATAATAATACATAAGAAAAAAAAACATGGTTTTCTTAATTTTAGAAAATCTTTTAATAGAGTATTATATAACTCCTATAAATATTGTCTTTGGCCTTCATGATATTTTATTTAACCTTGCCCATCCAGTGGATAGCTGGTGCAAGTACAGCAGAGACTTCTGTCCAAAGAGATGAGAGAATTCCATGGCCCTGATCCAGATGTGGCAGGATGCTGACAAACCACATACTAATAAATATGCTTAGTACTTCCATAAAAAGTCAAATGTCCCTTTACTAGAGGCTACATGAGAATTTCTTATATAATAAACTATCACAATTAATAAAATACTAGAAAACCTTTGGAGAAGTAGAAGAAATGTACATACCTGAAGAGAGTAACTTTCTAAATAAAAAATCAATAATAAGGCCAGGTGCTTGGTTTAAACTGGGAGTACTGTACTTGAAATTTAAAGAAATATTTCTAAGGCCTGAAAAAGAGTCTGGTCATCCAAATATGCTGAATGCTCGAGTTTCAACCATCTGACAGGACAAATAAGATGCATTTATCAAACATGAACAGAGAAACCAGAATCAAAAGAGACCTGAGTCAAAAGAGACAGAAATTTTAAAGAAACTCTTTTTGGTGATACAATTAATTCAGATTTGCTCTGAGTACCTTAAAGAATGAAACAAGAAAGATAATAACAGGTTTAGCCCCTTTTAAGGTTCAGACGTCACTGAACTCATTCTAGGGAACTACTATGTTTCTGAAACTAACGTGTTTCTTTCAATTGTGTTTCTCCCAATGACTTCTGGAACAGCTACCAGGAATGTTCTCTTCATGAAGTCTCCCCTGGTGCTCACTGGGGACTGGTGTCCCCAGAACTCAGCCCAGCACTTGCTTAGGAGTCTATGAATCTGTGCTCACAAAAAGAAGACTGGGCTAACAACACTGAGAAGGCAGGTCAAGGAAAACAAAGGCTGACCTTGGAAAACTCTCAAATAAGCACTGACCATATCTAGAAACTATAAATGTTATTATTGTAAAGTAAAAGTGCTTTACTGTAAGAAAAGATTACACAAGAAGCTGCTGTTTGAGACGCATAGAAGGAAGACACAAACTGTGTGCTTCCTCGTCCCTGTAGTCATTTAAGGCTTGACCTTAACTTCAAGGTAAATGGTACTACCTCCATAGTTATTGTCTACTGGTAATCAGAAGCTATTAATGCTGGCAAGCTCTCCCATCTTTATAAAGGTATCTTTCAATAGGTAGAGATTCAGGTGCTAGTTAAGGGATCACTACTAAAATTATTGTTTTTATTTGCATTTCCTACAAGTGGAATATCCCTGGAGCTGTAATAAATGATGAAGTTGTTGTTTTTAAAATATGGAGAAGGTAGAGCTTCTAGAGATTACATTTCCCAGCAATTCACAAATTAATTCCTCTATCTTAGCTTCATCACATACCCTTTCCACTGAGAAGTTATGAGGAAAAAGTGAAATAAATGTGATACTACATGACTTTTTTTTTAAAGTAGAGAAATAAGTAAATTCAAAGTACAGCCATTTCTCCATTATTCAGTACTAGAGGCTCAGTGCACAAAAATTTGTGCATTCAGGCTGGGGCAGGGGGAGGTCCCTCAACCCAGCCTGTTCCCTATCACAGTCTGGGACATCTCGGGGGATGTCCACTTGTTGGCTTAGGCCTGCTCCCCAGGGAATTGAGCCTAAGCTGGCAGTTAGATACCCCTGTGGCAGCCCGGGAGCCCTCCGAGGGTGTCTACTTGTCAGCAGGGAGCAGAATGAAGCTGTAGTCAGAAATCCTTAGTGCTGCTGAGGAGACTCTCCCAACACCACTGAGGTGATGGCAGCTATCAGCCTGACTGTAACTGTGCAGAGCTCCCTCTGTGGGAGCACACTGACCACCAGGGGGCAGCTCCTGCATTGAGCATCTGCTCTCTGGTGGTCAGTGTGTGTCATAGTGACCAGTCATTCCCAGTCGTTCTGCTGTTAGGGTCAATTTGCATATTACCCTTTTATTATATAGGATAATTCAAATATGCAGGAGCCTTATCTTGAGTCAGTGGTTCTTATGATGGGTGCAGATTAAAATCATTTGAGAAGCGGAGTAAAAACGCATCCACCCAGCCTCCACTTCCAGCAAGTGTAGCACAAAGGGCCATGGGTGGTGCCTGGAAGTGCCAGCTCAAAGAGCCTCCCAGGTGATTCTGACACAGCCCTGGTTGAGGATGAGCTGGCACAGGCTCAGATGCCCTGGAAGTGGAGTGGGTACTTTGAACTAGTGAATGGACAGTGATGGGTACTGTGACAAACTGGAAAAGACACCCCCTTGCCGAAGGGGCATGGTCTGCTTAGCACTAGCTCCTTGGGGATGTGAAGAGGCAAGCCTGGTACAACCAGGGCTCCCATTTTGTCAGAGAGAGAATCGAGGATTCAGTTTAATGGACAATCTCTTGAGTTTTAAGTGTTGAACGGCCTGGCAGTCAATCTGTGATTTCTGGTTTAGAAGATCAATGGTACTGGTAATTTTGGCTTCTCAACTGGAGTATGCTCAAGGTGTGGAAGAGAGGAGGCAGTGCGAAGAACACGGCCATGGCAGTTTGCAGCTCTTCCTCTTGGATATGGCTGGCGTGGACTTATTCTGACCAAAGGAACACAGCAAGAGTGACAGTGTGTGTTCCAGAGCTGGGGCCCAAAGGCCCTTGAGGCTTTCACACTCCCCACTCCGTATAAACCTGCTGCCTGAGATGGATTACTGAGTAATGAAACACTAGACGGAGAGAAGAGGCTGCGAAATACCCAGCACCATGGCCCCCAAGATTGGAGCGAGGCCATTTATATAGAAACAAAGTGTCTTTCCCTAGATGACTAGATAAAGATGATGTGGTGTATGTATCCAATGGAACACTACTCAGCCATAAGAAAAGATAAAGTCCTGCCATTTGCAGCAACATGGTTGGATCATGAGAATATCATGCTAAGCAAAATAAATCAGAGTTAAGAATCATATGATTTCACTTAGATATGGGATATGAAACTGAAAGCAACTAATGAACAAACAAGAAAGACAAATAAAAACTCATACTAGTAGTCACAGGCAACAACAGTATGGTGGTTACCAGAGGGAAGAGGGGTATGGGCTAGTAAAGGGTAAAGAGGTCAAATATATGGTGACAGAAGAAAATTTGACTTTGGGCGGTGAACACACAATGCAATCAATATACAGATGATATATCATAGATGATGCATCATGATGTACATTGAAATCTATATGATCTTGTTAACCATTGTTACCCCAATAAATTTAACTTAAAAATAAAAGTAAATAAAAGCAAAACTCTCCAGCCATAATCAGGTAAGTGACCAGATGTCCACAGCTGCCTGTGTGGGCCCTGCTAGGCCAGAAAAGTACCCAGTCAAACCCACCCAAAATGCAGACTTATGAGCAAACAGCGACCACGTCAGCCAGTGAGCTTCAGGAGGCTGATTCAGCAGAAACAGAAAACTGACACAGAAACTGTACTGAAGGTAGAATGCTGCCATAATAAAACTCAGCACTAAACACTTATAATAAAAACTTGAAACATGTGGCATCAGTTTTGGGACAGGTGGTAGACAGAAACAGGCAAAATAATAGAGAGATAATTAAAGGTCGGAGAAAACAGCAGCCTGTTGTGGTGAAATAATTGACAACACATTTGCCTGTGATAACCTGAAAGATAAAAATGTACCTAATGAACTTGCTGGTCTGGCTAAGAGCTCTAGAAAGAATGTTGAAAATATAATTTTATTTCCTTAAGCTGACTATGGCAAAAGCACAAAGGTGGGGGGTGGAGAAGAGGGAAGAAAGTGCTCAGTTTGCAAGCAGAATTTAAAGGAAAAATAGCCCAGGAATTGGTGTGTTGGAAATAAATCTGTCTCTCATCCTCAAACTTTTCAAAGTTATAGACAACCAACGTGACTGTGTATGTGGTGGTGGATGAGGGAGAATAGTATTTGTAAAAAACAGAATACATAAGTACATATGAATAGATAAGTACGTATGAAACAGAATATATGTTTATGTGTATATACTATATTTTCCTATCAGTTACTTAAAATATTGTTTTAAAAAATGAATAGACTATGTATAAATTCAAAGTTGGTACTAATTTTTAAGATAAAATATAAGACTTTAAAGAAATTTTATTCTTGTGGCTCGTGGCTTGGCATACACTCCTAATTCCTCTGGGACAAGCATTTACTATCTTATTACATTAATGTAATCATAGAGTCTTACATTATATTAGGGGTACTTGGTGGAAAAGGGGGAGCAGCTGTGAGATAAGCCACCCAGGTGAGTCCTCACTTCACACGTTTTGGAAACTTGGCATCAGTTAAAGGTCTCGGCAAGGTGGGAATGTAACCACAAGGAGTTGTGGAATTACAACTGTTCCACAAGGATCATCCAACCTTCGCAGATCCAGTCCCTGCCCCTTTCACTCCCATTTCCTCCCTCCTTCCCTCCCCCCCCCCTACAAAAAAAGACTAAAGAACTGAGGCAAATACGGAGGGAAAAAATAAGAAGCACAGACCTCTGTGATTAAAACAGGTGATCCCAAATCTATGCAGCAAAAGCACTCCTGTATAGTCAGAACCAGCCAGCCAGTCAGGCTCTTACTCTTACTTGTTTGCTTTCATGGTACATAATATCAAACCAGCCCCAGTTACATTGTACAGATCATGACAAAAGGAGAAAGGTATTTAGGAAGAGCTCTACAAGCCTGACAAGATGACAAGCCCCAATCAGTAACAACAGTCTGAAATCCTTAATTTAATGGCAAAGTGCACTCAAAATCTATCAGCTGGTACTAAGGACATCATAATTTGGTATAATAGCTTTATTCATTCAACTAAATGATTGACCAAGTGTCCTGTTGGGGATTAATACTGTTAGTCTTGCCTGTGGAGAACTTACGCACAGGTAGAAGTGGTAGCCATACCAGGGACAAAGCATTCTACAACACTTGCAGAAGCAGCTAAGCTCTCCAGGAGCTTAAAATAAACCACAGTTTGATCATTCATAAAGGTTTTTGCTCAATATGAACTATTTAAGAAGACAGGAAAACGGGCAATTTATTTTAGACAGACTTCCATTCCAAATGCCTAAAACAAAACAGTCTTGAATATTAAGCAAATATTCAGCTCCCTGGAACAATCCCAATGCCTAAATTGTATAGTACATATCACATGCAATATTTCACGATACATCATATAAATATAAAGCAGCACATAAAATAAATTATATATATAAACAGAGAGTAGGAATTCATATGTTAATACTTATACGTAATAAAATTTGAAATGGTTATGTTTTCCCTGGGGCAAAGTTTCTTCATTTTCTCCATTAAAAGTTCAAGGCAATTTGAGAAAAATGTATATCCAACCATTCCATGTACATCTAAATTACCCTCAACATTGTATAACTAAGTACCTCTCACCAATAAAGACTTGAGGAAAAAAAACTGAAGCCTAACTTGAATTTAACTGCATAAAAAAGAGATTATTTCCCTCTATAGTTAACTTAGTACTTTCCTGGAAACAGTTTCATTAAATCATAAAAAACAGTACGATTTTCATATCAAGAATTTGATATTTTTCAACCATAATGATAATATAGGGACAAAAATGTGTAAGTTCCTGGAAGCAGGTTCCCATAAAACTACTTCCTTAGAGAACACTGTAGGAACTCAAAGATATTTTTAATTCATTTAGAAATCACACAATGGCTCATTGTAATGTGTTCCATAACATAAAATTTACTCATGATTAGATGAAAACTTAATATACTCTAATAAACTTTGAATAATTTTAAAGCAATTTTTAATCTTTTTAACTTTCTAAACGTTTCCTTACAAATGCAAATACATCACAAAAGGCAAGGTGATTCTCTCTAATCGGTACTTCAATTTACAGAAGCTGATGTTCTGCTCACTTTTTCCCTTTCAGAAGTCTAAGAATGTTTCTTTTCTTTTTTTAATTACAGTTTACACCCAATAGAATTTTGTATTAGTTTCAGGTGTAGCCTTAGCTGTTAGACAATCATTTACTTTACATAGTGTTCCCCCCAGTATTTCCAGTACTCACCTGACACCATACGTAGTTATTATAATACTAGAGGCCTGGTGCATGAAATTCGTGCATGGATAGGGTCCTGAGGCCTGGCAAGTAATCAGGGCCAATCAGAGCCCCCCAGCTGCCAGCTGGGGCCTCACTTCATCCCATGCCACATCTGGTGGTAATGTCATGGCAAGCGATCGAACTCCCAGTCTCCCAGTTGAACTCCCAAGGGGACACTGCATATTAGCCTTTTATATATATATATAGACTAGAGGCCCAGTGCACAAATTCATGCATGGGTGGGTCCCTCGGTCTGGTAGGTGAGTGGGGCTGATCAGGGCCATCTTGCCTACTCCTGATTGGGGCCTATCTGGGCTGGTAGCGGAGGGAGGAATCGCAGAAGTTGGCCAGCTGTGGGAGGTTGGCTATGGGAGCACAATGACCATCAGGGGGCAGCTCCTGCATTGAGCATCTACCCCCTGGTGGTCGTTTGATTGCTTAGGCTTTTATATATATAGATTGCTGACTATATTTCCTATGGTGTACTTTCCATCTCCTGACTATTTCATAACAACCAATTTGTACTTCTCAATCCTTTCACCTTTTTCACTTAGTCCCACCCTACTCGTCCTCCCCTTGGCAACCTTCAGTCTATAAGAACTCCTCTTTTGGATGATTCATAGGTGTTAAGTATTAAATGTAGACAACCATTTACAAACGTTCTTTGGAAATTCTAGTATCAAAATATCCTTCATGAACCCTACTGAGATTTACAGTTTGAACAGCTACTTGTCATTTCACCTTATGGTTTATCTGCCATGTTTAAAGCAGCTGCTCTCCCTGAACATCTCCTCCCAGGCCCATAGTAGGAAATGCCAGTGAGGACCAGACTGTCCCCCTTTCCCTCAGTCTTTGACTGGCTATCCTGACTACAAGGCCAAGTCCTGCATTCAGAGGGGCAAGGCAGCCCCACTCCTGACCCTGGGGAGCCTGATCTCACACCTTGATCCCTTTCTGGTGGCCCTGTGCAATGTAAAGAGGAATGCTTTTGGAGTCAGAGAATCCTGGGTTGTAATCCTGGCTCTACCACCTAACAGCAATGCGGCCTAAGACAGTCCCATTGACTCTGTACAGTGGATACATATTGCAACCAATCTCATGTGCTACCAAAATGTACTGCCACACTATTAGCCACATCATGCAACTTGAGACAAGGACCTAAAGTATAAGTATTCCAAATTCATATTGAGAAAGATTCAAAAAGTTAAAGAATGTGTGCATGGCCACACAGCAAGATATCATGTTGGGGAGAGAGTTTAAACTCCTGATTCATTCCTTCAAAAATAGTCAATGAAGGGTCCATATATAGCAGTCATAAATTTATAAATATAACAGATAATCTCTGCCCTCACGGAGTTTACATTCCTCCAGGGCAGTGGTCCTCAACCTGTGGGTCATGACCCCTTTGGGGGTCGAATGACCCTTTCACAGGGGTCGCTTAAGACCATCCTGCATATCAGATATTTACATTATGATTCATAACAGTAGCAACATTACAGTTATGAAGTAGCAACGAAAATAATTTTATGGTTGGGTCACAACATGAGGAACTATATTTAAAGGGCCAGAAGGTTGAGAACCACTGTAACTAGGGAGACAAAAAGTTAAGAAATTCACGATTACCAATTGTGGTACGATATGACAGAAATATGCATAGGGGGGAAAGGAGAGTGGGATGGAGGGAGAGAAGGATAAGGGAAAGGGAGAAAGAGCAAGAAGTTCAGATAGTGTGTTTGAGAGGAAGGACCTTTATGAAGGGGTTAAGTTTTGAACCACAGTCTGAGCAGAGGTGAAGCAGTCATAGAAAAAGATGGAAAAGAACATTCTGGGAAAAGAGAGCAAATGCTTATTTAGGATGGCACAGACAAGACTCAAAGCTGTCTCCTGCTCTCTTCAGGGTCCTTTCTCACCACTTTACCCAGCTAACACCCTACGCTCCAGTCCCCCCTCAGAACCACTTTCATTCCCTCAAACAGCCTGCCCTCTCCTGGCCCTGACCTCCTGTGTAATGGCCTGCCTACATTTAGGATACATATGAGATTATTATTACTCTTATATATAGTGAACATGCTCCGCACTTATATGAACTTCACGCATATGTTAATATTAAAACTAGTAGCCCTGCACACGAATCCAGCGTGAGTAGCTTCCTACTGCTTGCCTCAGCTGGTAGCTCCCCAATGCTCATAGCTCACTCCCCCCCTCCTGTAGCTCTCCGCCCACTGCCCCACCCTCCTGTAGCTCTCCACCCACTGCTCCGCCCTCCTTCCTGTAGCTTTCTACCACTTGATTGGTCCTGATGTTACAGCATAATGGATAATTAGCATATTCCTCTCTTATTATATAGGACTAGAGGCCTGATACACGAAATTCATGCAAGAGTAGGCCTTTGCAGTGCTGACTCCCTCATGGCCCAGGCCCCGCTCACTGGTTGTTCCAGAAGGTCGTTCTGCCATCTAGTCTAATTAGCATATCAGTTCTTTATTATATAGGATGGCAACATAAAACCCCACTGAATGCATTATTAACATACTCTTTAATGCCTAACACTGAATTTTTCAAATATGGAAGTGTCCAGGCTATAGGTTCCAAAATGGGGCATGGGTTTCAGGCTATGTGTAAGTTTTTAATCTGAGCCTGGCAGAGTGGTTAGTGTTCTATGTATTGTAATAAGCTTCATGGATAATAGACAGACACAATTACCTTCTGGGCTTTGAATTCTTAATAATAAACACCAGGCTAAATTATGTTTCAGTAATTATCCTAATCTAGAAATAACTTAAAATAGGAGAGACAGGAGGAGTTAATCAAGGTGAAGGTCTTAATAATAAAGCCATCTAATATTTAATAAGGGAAAAATAATCAGTATCTGTATCTGTATTGTAGCTGATGACATATGAACATGATGTATCTGGCCAGGATACTGTATATTCCACTTAAATCAATAAGCCAGTATTTGCTGAGCTTTAGGTTTTTCGGTAGACATAAAATTCACATGAAGTATCTGGGAATGAAACACGTTGGTCAGAGAATGAGGCAGTGACCCTAGAGTCACTGGACTTCTCTTTAGTAAGATCTGCTATATTTTCCGTTAGAAGGCATCTTTAATATTTATATACTTTTTTGTGAAATGACTAAAAAAATCGGCATATAAGCCCTTGAGGTCAGAGAGATATATATTAATTTCAATATTCCTAGTACCTATGTGGCAAATGATAGGCGTTCAATAGTTATTTTATGAAGGAATAAATGCTCAAATTTATCTAGTTAATTTTTAAGAATAAAACATATACATACTATGGAAAGTAAAGCAGGCTTAAAGGCTTTCCTGACAGATACAGATATAAGTCCAAACTTTATTATTAAATTAAAAATGGCAAAAATGACTAACAAGTAAGTACATAAAAAAAAAAATCTCTGGCCCTAACCGGTTTGGCTCGCTGGATAGAGCGTCAGCCTGTGGAATGAAGGGTCCTGGGTTCAATTCCAGCCAAGGGCACATGCCTGGGTTGCGGGCTCGATCTCCAGTGGGGGGGGTGCAGGAGGCAGCTGATCAATGATTCTCTCTCATCACTGATGTTTCTATCTCTCTCTCCTTCTCCCTTCCTCTCTAAAATCAATAAAGAAATATAAAAAAAAGTCTGTAGTATGAAATCCTTACATCTTCCCTCTCTCATTACTATAAAGATTCAATTGTATGTTTAAATAAATTACTATTTGTAATTCAAATTGTATACTGGATTCTGCGCAGGGGCGGGGGGAAGAGACAGAGTTCTCTCTATGCTACCAGCCCTTAATTTTTTAGACTTAGTTATGGTCTGCTTCCCATCTACTAGGTAATAATATCTCTATTATAGCCCAAATCCCTGCTGGCTTAAAAAAAAAAATCTTCCCTTAGAAAGTAGTCAAGTGTTGAAAGGAAGGTAATCAGAAACAAAATAAAATAGAAATTTAGGGAAATGTTCTATTTTCTAAGAACTGAGAGAAGAATACTGACTTCTAGCAGTTTTCAACACCTGTCCTCTCAGAGTTACTCAATTTCATTTCAGAAAAGTCTTTACAAATTACTCTCATGCTTTAGAAAGACCATTTTCACACAGAAACCAGATACTGATTGCAAAATGAGGCCATAGAATTCAGATGAACTTTTTTTAAAATAAATTTTATTGATTTTTTACAGAGAGGAAGGGAGAATCTGGACAGAGAGTTAGAAACATTGATCAGCCGACTCCTGCACACCTCCCACTGGGGATGTGCCCACAACCAAGGTACATGCCCTTGACTGGAATCGAACCTGGGACCTTTCAGCCCGCAGGCCGATGCTCTATCCAGTGAGCCAAACCGGTCAGGGCTGGATGAACTTTTTACTATACTAGATTTGATCACAGTAATTTGCAAATTTAAATGTTCTAAATAACAGAGTGGAAAATAAGTACCTGTGTAAAAGTTGCAGAGTTTAAAAATGAGGAGCACATTTTATACTTCCTCTGATAAAAAGTACGTTTTAAATGAAGGTATATTTTATGAAGTCTTTTTAAATGTCCCAAAACTGCAAGTTTTCTTTTATATAAATGTACCAGGGGAACTATTTATGGAGAGGAGATCAGTAATAAGATGTTAAATACATAAAGTTTCATATTCCACTACAGACTTTACCACTTATTTGTCTAAAGTGTCATCTCCATTTCTTGGAAAAGAATTTAAGAGTAATCGTATTTGCTCAAGCTCAGAGCTGAGTCTTACACTCTGAGAGTATACGATTTTATACTCAGGTATATAAAAATCTGTGCCTCTGATGCTTTCTACTTAGAACTATTTTGTAAAGTGTAAGTTCATCTCCAATTTGTCTTTATTTCATTTTCTAAATCAGGCTTAAAGCTGTATAAAATAGCTAAAAACCCTATAGAAATGAATATTACAAAAGCAGTAAACTATTCAGTGATTATTTAAATTAGATATTTTTCTTTAGAATAAAATTGGTTTAAAATTGAAGTTCTGAATCAACTTCAAATGTCACACATGGAACTTAAGTTCATAAAGGAGGAACAAGACACATATTAAATGACATACATTCATTATTATCAGTCAAAACTTTGTTACTGGCATAAGACCATTTCTAGTTCCCAGAGCCTGTGTTTTGTTTTTGTTTTTATCTGAGGTGGGGGTGGGAGACAAGTATCTGTGCACCATGCACAAACTTCAAACAGAAAACATTTCATGTCTCCTGCCATAAGCATAAGTATGATGCTGCTATAATGCTCTGTTAATTTCGAGGAATTGTTTTCTAACACTTATGATGTACCATCTCATCTAGAAATTCAAATCCAAACTAATATACATGGATCTTGATGAATTTTTTAGAAGGAAAATGATTAAATGACTTTAAAACATAGTAGCAAAAAAATTAAAATATAATAAAAAAGGAGGAAATATACTTAGGGGCATACTTTCAGTAACAATGAAAGCAATGTAATGTTTTTCATTTACATTCACAATTTATTTGTAATATTTGCTTCTCAGAATATTACCTGAAGGAAAAAATTATAATCAAATGCAATTGCCTTTACCAGAAATAAAAGCATACATTTAGCAGAATCTTCTAAGCTTATCAGCTAAAATGCATGTGAGGAATTAAATTATTCCAAATTCTTGTACTGAATTTTTTTTTAACAAATTATATCAGCATATAAAGTCAGTGGACTGTTACGTTTCAAATACTTTATATTATTGAAGATTAATTTCTACTAAGATGGTAACGTTTTAGAAATTGTCTTCTCACATGTCAAAATCCAAACTAGACTTACTCAGCTTAAAGAAAATGCAGTAGATGGAAATAGCAAATCATGTTAGGTAGCAATTTGTCATGCACTATGTCTCTGTACAGAAAGACACACTATTTCCACCAAAAACTGTATGGAGAGCCATTACCCTCTCTCTCCAACTGTCAAGAGTAAAAATGCCTTGCAAATCTTTTACCAACTACACACATGCGTGGTGTGAAAGCACACACGCTGTCCTCACAATTCCCCAACTGGGGCTGGAAATGGGCGAGTAGGTCCACTGCATGCCTGTCAACCACCAAGACCACATCATCTGTTCTTACAGACACTCTCACAAGCAGAGGCGAAAATATATCATTCGCTTCTCCCTGGTGAAGGATTTTACTCCTGAAGCTACCAAATTTAACAAAATACTAAGTTGGTCTTGAATGAGTCTTAGCTAGGTTCTACTACACTAAGAATTGGCACAGTTCCAGCAAAGCTTACTCTGTACCAGTAAAAAATGAGAGACCTTTGGATTCTCAAAGCACTTCACATATGAAAGGTCTCTACTGCGAAGTTAGAGGTCTCTACAGCAAAGTCCCCGCTTCATACTCAAAGGGCAAGGTGAGAGAGGCACCTGTTTGCAAACCTGCAGACACAACAGCTGTTCCACAGGCATCAAGACCCCCTGCCCCCCAGCAGCACTCCCTAGCCTTGCCACTATTTGCCAACCTCTGTAAGAAGATAACAGTGAGCAAGAGAGACCCAGCAATGTCCTCATGGGGCATGGATTCCAGAAGGGAGGACAGTTAAATAGGTAATAGAAAATAATAAAACTGTAGTAGTACTAATAATCACTATACTAATAATGTAGACATTAGATGGAAAAGTTAAATTGTGATAAGAATATATAGAAGGAGAATTTAAGGTCACAGAGAATGCCTTCTTGATGAAAAAATGTTTAAGCTGAGTTCTGATGTACTAATGCATAGGACACACATATGGGTCAAGCCAGTTGTGGTGACTGGAAGGCATGCAAAGAGAATTGCCCTGTGAAGAGAAAAATCCCCACAGAGGAGGGTACAGTACATGCTGTCAAAAAACTTGAAAGAAATTCAGCACTGCAGGGGCTAAGTTGTGAGAGAGAAGGTCAGAGCTGAGAAAAGTGGCTCATCAGGGTCATAGTAGGGTCTTGTAGGCCATATTAAAGAGTTTGGATTATTTATTGTAAGGACAATGAGAAGTCACTGACATTCAGGGTTTTTCAAATACTAAACTCTCAGAATTTTAAAATAAGACTTTTCATTATTCTACAAAATAATTGTTAAGAAAACTTTTTTCCCACTGTTTTTGACCATTGGAAAACTTTTTCAATTTTATGAACTGGTCAAGAATAGGTACATATCTCAGTGATGAACTCTGACCATTGATAGTTACAGGAGATGTAAATGCAATGTTCATAATTATTGGGCTAATATATTTTAGTCTAAGACCATGTAATACGAAGTAATAAAGATATATATTTTTATTTAATAACTAGAGGCCTGGTACATGAAATTTGTGCATTGGGGGGGTGTCCCTCAACCCAACCTGCATCCTCTCTAATCCGGGATCCCTTAGGGGATGTCCAACTGCTAGCTTAGGCCTGATCCTGCTCCCCTGCCAGCCTGAACCCCCTAACTGCCCTCCCCTGACAGCCAAGTCGCTCCTAACTGCCCTTCCTTCTGGCTTGGTCACCTCTAACCACCTCGGTTTTGGCTCCCATCACCGTGATTTTGTCTGGAAGGATGTCCAGAAAACTTCTGGTCTAATTAGCCTATTACCCTTTTATTAGTATAGATGGTAACCAATTGCATAGAGTTAAGAGCTCCATAAGTACCAAGCATTATGCTAAGGGTACTCTGTGTGTACTTTTAGTCTTCACAACCACCCAATTAATTAAGTAGATGATCAGAAAAAGAGAAATGGAGGCTTGCAGAAATTACAATAGTAACAACCATTCAGAACCAGAATTCAAATACAAGCCAGTGTGATTTCAATTCCTGCCACTACACAGTGGTCAATTATAAATGCCTTTGAGGAAGATGACATCTATAATATAAGAGAAATGTGGCCCATTAACAATCACAAAAACCCTGTTACACAGAGTTCAGGTGATTATATTTTATTTAACTAAAGAAAGTCTTAAAATCGGAGTCTATGGCCATAACCTGCATACAAGGTCATAAAAATGTATCTCTCTGCAGTTTTCTATATTAAATGATTTTATCATGTCCCCCCAAACATATAATTAGTTTTGATTGAACGGATTACTTTTGTGAAACTATATTGATCCATTCATTAAGCAGCTTATTCTTCAAAGAAAACAGTGTTGAAGCCTGCATAAATTACCACTGATAGACAGGATTTCACTAGACTTCCAAATATGCCAACTATCTTTTTCATAATTCTAGAATATGATTTGCAAGCATATGCACATAATGAATCAAAATGAATGTAAATCACTCAAATCTATCAGAGGTCCCATTTCATTAGGATCACATCCTTCTAAAGAAATTAGTTCACATCCTGTTTTCATATTAGTTAGCAGCTCTTCTAACCATTTAGGCATTACCACAGTAGTATGAAATACCACACGTGTTTCCATAAAAGATCAACATCCTTGCCCATCACTATTTACTACTAGAATAGTGCTCAATCTAGAACATGAATACTAATATTAGGGTATTTTCTCCTAAACAATTTATGTTTGCAAACTGATGTAAAAAGAATCCCAGCAACCTGGTTGACAGCTCCTCAGTAATACCCTCCTGGAAATTAAAAAGCAACGCTTTTTAGATTAAAAAACACACACAACTTAAGAGAATCCTCCCCCTCCCACTATTGTGCTGTACCAGGAGGCAACCCAACATGTAGCTAAATTAATGTCCTTTGCTGAAAAAATAAAGAGATTCCTTTATTAGCTGTCACCTATGAACTAGCAGGGACCCAGTACCTGCAGGTAGGGTGCAGCAGTCAAAGATGCTCCAAAACAAGTCTCAATGAATTAGAATAAATGATCACAATCATTAATTGTATTAATTACCGCCAGTTATCAGGTAGTTATAAGAACATAAACCAGATTTCTCTCCTCAATTTTAATGTAACTACAGAGTAAGTTCTGAAAACTCAATGCAGTTTTATCTTGCCTCTTCCATCTGGAAGGCAGAAATCACTCCATATCTCATTATGCTCCATGCCATCAAACTCAGTCTTTTATAATCAGTTGAACAGCTTACAATCTAAAAAACATTTTCTTTAAAAAATTAGATAGTACTTTTTGCTTACAAACAGGCAGCTGTTTTAACTACTTATTTTTCTGTTTATAAAAACAATGGACTAATTGTAGAAAATATAGAGAATTTAAAAGAAAATGTTAGTCTCTTCCTGCCCTCCTTCCCGACTTCCCCGAGATCTGGAGGTCTGTTTCATGCTTCCATGTCTGTGGTCCTATCTTACTAATTTATTTTATGCCTCAGATTCCACATATGAGTGAGATCATGTGATACTTGTCTTTCTCTGATTGGCTAATTTCACTTAGCATAATATTCTCCAGGTCTATCATGCTGTCTCAAAGGGTAAGACATCCTTCTTTCTTACAGCTGCATGCACAGTGTTCCATTATAAGCATATATGCACAGCCCATGGACACAGTTAATAGACAGGTGAAGGCCTGGGGGTGGGTGGGAAATGGGTGAAGAGGGAAAATGGGGAATATCTGTAATACTCTCAATAACATAAATTTTAAAAAATGTTAAGACAAATGAAATCAATCATAATATCACCACCCAGAGAAATAAATTAATATTGTATATTTCATCCATGAACCTATTTCATCCATGAATACATCTAAGAATGTATATTTTTACATACATATAAATATATGAAAAGATCATGCTATATATTGCCTATACCCTACTTTTTTCATTCAGTGTACGTATGTATTTCACTCATTTTGTATGTATTGGGAGATATTAGAAGATATTTAAAATATTTATAGCTATAAATATAAATATAAAAGGAATGTACCAAATTTTGTTGCATAAGTACCCTATTAGTTGTTGTTTTCTCAGTCATTCTCACACTGCAATGAATCTTTGTCAATGTTTGTCCACATTTCCCTTAGGATGGCTTCCTAGAAGTGGGGATACTAGGTCAAAGGGTAGAGCAACAGGCTGCTAACATATTGCCAAACTGCTTTCCAGAAAATAAATCCCAGTTCCTGCTCTCATTATAAGCATATGTGTGCATTTCTCATTTGAGAAAACAAACCTATTTTTAATATTGTATCAATATGGAAAACAAGCAATAGATTCTTGTCTCAATTTATATATTTTTGATATTGAGATAAAACATTCATATTTTCATTAGCCATTTATACTGTGTAAGAAAATAAAACTTTAAAGAACCACCTACATTTATTCATTTCTCAGTTAATGGTCTGTCAAATTAAAAACTATGTCTGAAGTTTTAGAAAACATGCTAATAATCCTATATGTGTAAATTTTCCATTATGATGAAATATGACTATTAACCAAATTGCTTTCTGAACTAAGTTCACCTCTAACCAGCTGGCTGCTTCTCACCCATACTATTCCAAATCAGGTCAGCTATGCTTCCAATAAATAAAACAGCACTTAAATGATTTCTTAGTAAAGTTTTAAATAAAAGTCTATTCTTAAAATGAGGCAATGGACAGAAAAGGCTCCAAGAAATCAGACCATCCTCTAAAAGGTAACAAATTAAGTCTCTCAACTCCTCAGTTAATAGCATATTTCCTTTTAATTGAGCAATAACAGAAATTTATGAACTTCAACTTTAGAATTAAGGAAGCTTTTAACCACATTTTAGTTTAACTACGGAAGTTCAAGTCAAAGTTTAAGATACAGAAATTAAATTAATATACAAGCTAATGTCTTATGACCTACCTACCTGACTGGGAACTTTCAAAGGAGCAGGGTCACTTGGAGAAATTATTTTCCCTACCTATCTGTGAATTGGACATCTTAAACTGTGAGAGAGAAAAAAAGTCACTCCAAGCAATAAGTCCTTGTAGACTGGCCAGTCAGATTTCCTTCTTACCTAAAGCAACTGAGGTACTTCTATCACTTACGTGCCCACAGAGGACAATGCTGTCACATACCATTTGATCAGCTGTGGTGGTAAAATGTGCTTTTACAGATCACTACCAGATTCACAGACATACAGGACATATCCAACACCAAAAATAAATCAAAACAAGTCATACAGAGAAACCTCAGATAATCTTCAGTATTCCAATTCTCAATTCAATCTCACTATGTACAACTAAGAGTTCACTCTAACCTGTAGTCCTAACTGCATATGTTTCACTTTGGCAAGAAGAGCTTAAGCCCTGGTCTAGTGACATGGTTGGTTGGAGCATAGCTCCATATACCCATAGGGTAGGCAATCAATTGATGTTTCTCTCTCATATCAATGTTGATATGTCTGTTTCTCTCTCTCTCAAAAAAAAAAATCAATAGAAAGATATCCTCTGGTGAGGACTAAAGAAAAAAAAAGAGAAGAGCTTAATGCCTCTCCAGTTGGCTGTTAGCAGTAGTGTTCTTCTCTTTCCAATAACCCAAATAAAGAAACTATTTAACTGTAGGTTCCAAAATATTTTTGTTTGGGGGGCACAGTAATTAGTAGCAAATCATCCCGGCTTATGGCCACTTTTTGTTGATGTCGTTATTTGGAGTGGGGGGAAGGGGATACAAACACAGAGAAGTATAAGAAACAATATAAGCACAAAACAAAATACTCAGATACCTACCACTTACATTTAAAAGACGTTAACATTCTATGAAATCTATCTCAGATCTTTTTCAAATATAAAATGAAAATATTAGAGATAAGGATAATGTCTCTGTCCATCCCTCCTTTCCCAGAGGCAAGCCATAAATCCTGTATGATAACTTTGTTCCATATTTTATATTCCCTTTACATACACAAACATATAAACAGTAACTACAGTCTATATGGTTTTAATTTTTATACAAATGGCATCAATTATGTTGAGAGTACTGAACACACATTCATATTATTTGAGCTTTTCCAGTCTGTGTGGCATTATATTTATTTTCAAAATTTAAGATAATCTAAATCTACGCCGAATAAATGATCATCAAAATGAGAAGTGTCTTTATCTCATCTTCCCATATCAGCATATTATTTTCACAAATATCTGAACCTCAAAACCAAATCAGAAACACCCTTGACTTAGGTGTTTTATCAAAGCTTCTAAACGGCTACGCAGCAGTCACCCTTGCTAAGTCAGTGTGGAACAGTTTCCTCGCTTGGCCCCTTAACCATCCCAGGGAATCATTCTTATTATTGTGATGATTATTTTAGCAGATGACAGTGGCAACACATGATTTCCTATAGTAACTCCATTTCTGAAAAATAAATTATTTTATCAGCTACTATATAAAAAATGTTGAGACTATACAGAAAGTCCACAGTGGTAATCTTTATGGATATAAGGTGGGAAGGGTTTCTGGGGGAAGGCATATTAAGCACAAACTTAAGAAAAATGGAAATTCTGCATCAAATTTAACGCATCCCTATGAAAAAAGAATGCCAGAACAAGGTGGAAGGACAGGCCATCGAGTAGGAGATCATATTTTCAACTCGCATAACCAAAGGTTTAATGTAGGGCTACTTGCTTTTGAAAGTTATTCAACAGAAGAGAAGCCAGAAGACAGCTCAGTGAACAGGACATGAATAGCAATATACAGAAGAGGAAACTGAGTCTGATAACCCTGAAAACAGGCCCAACCTCACTACTACGAGGAGATTCCCATTTCAATTACAAACGAAACGCTAGTTCCTACTCACAATACAAAGTCTCAGTAAGGATGTGAGGAAGCTAGTACCTTCCACATGCTGTTCACAATGGAAATACATAGGAGTTTCATGAAAAACTTGTAAAATTCAAGATACATTCTCCCTTACTCAGTGCCCCAAAATTCTACACCCTAGATAAATCTTCACTAATGTGTATAAGGGGACGTTTATGATCTTTGCAACGCTCTTTTTATTAGCAATAAAACTGGAAGCCACCTCAAAGCCCACTATTAGGGAGTCAGATAAGCGACAGAATACTATAAAGTAATTAAAGTGGATTGAATCAAGTCTAAATGCATCACCAGACTTAGAGAGTTCAAAACTGTCAGATGTCTCCCAATGGTAAGATTTCATTCCAAAATGAGAAGTATATGCATATCTTCCTTCCTATATAATAAAAGAGAAACATGCAAATTAACCATCCCTCCACTACACTCAAGCCACACCCAGCAGTCATGCCCACCGGCCAATCAGAAGCAAGTATGCAAATTAACCCAAGATGGTGGTGGCCATGGAGCTGGAGGGAGCAGGAGGCTTGGCTTGCCCCCAGCGATGGAGGAAGCCAAGCTCCCTGCCTGCCCTGGCCGGCCCTTGGCTCAACCAAAGGCTACAAAATTTCAATTACAGAAGATAAATAAATCCCCAGGGGGGAAGGGGGAGGAAAAAAGGAGAGGCTGGGAGCTTGGGTCACCAGAGGGCGTGGCCAGCCTGAAAACAGCCAGCAGCCCCTCACCCAGTCTGGCCACACCCCCATGGGGTGAGGGTTCCCACTGGAGAGCTTGGCCAGCCTGCAAACAGCCATCAGCCCCTCACCCAGGCTGGCCAGGCACCCCAGCGGGACCCCCACCCTGATCCTGGTCACCCTTCAGGGCAAACCAGCTGGACCTCATCTCTGCAACAGGCCTCTATCCTATATAAAAGGGTAATATGCAAATTGACCCTAACAGCAGAACCACTGGGAATGACTGGTCACTATGACACATACTGACCACCAGGGGGCAGATGCTCAATGCCCCATGGTGGTCAGTGCGCTCCCATAGGGGGAGCTCTGCTTAGCCACAAGCCAGGCTGATGGCTACCAGCACAGCAGTGGTGGCGGGAGACTCTCTCACCTCCTCAGCAGCGCTAAACATGTCTGACTCAAGCTTAGGCTTGCTCCTCACTGGCAAATGGACATGCCCCAAGGGCTCCCGGGCTGCCAGAGGGATGTCTGACTGCCAGCTTAGGCCAGATCCCCTGGGGAGCAGGCCTAAGTCAGCAGGTGGACATCCCCCAAGGGGTCCCAGACTGTGAGAGGTACAAGCTGGGCTGAGGGACCCCCCTCCCCTGAGTGCACCAGTTTTTGTGCACCAGGCCTCTAGTATCTAATAAAAGTGTAATATTGAAATTGACCGTTTCTTTGGGATGCCTAAGCCATGCCCACCAGCCAATCAGAGTGGCTGTATGCAAATGAACCCAGCCAAGATGGAGGCCGGCACTCACGGAGCTGAGTAAATAGGCAGCTTCCGTTGCAGCAGGAGTAAAACTGTTTGCAGGCCACTGGGTTTCTCCTGGCTCCAGGCAACAACATATTTGCAACACTGTCTCAATTATAGAAGCCTCAGAGTTGAAGCAAACAGCGGTCCTGCCTATGAATACTAAGGCAACATTGTCTCAATTATAGAAGCCAAGCAGACAGGAGGCTTCATTACCTTCGTTACCTGCCTAAGCCTTGGCTTAAAGTAACAGTGTATCAATTAGAGAAGATAAACAAACCCCAGAAACCTGCTTCCAGTGAGCCTTGCTGGGACATTGGGTCAATGGGAGCTGTGGGCAGCCTGAAAGCCAGAAAACACTCCTCAGCCTGTCACCCAGGCTGGCCACACCCCAGTGGGGTGAGGGACCCCACTGGGGGGCTTGGTCAACCTGCAGACAGCCATCAGCCCTTCACCCAGGCTGGCCAGGTACCCCAGTAGGGACCTGAACCCTGAAGAGACTGTAGTCAGCCTGCAAACAACCATCAGCCCCTCACCCAGGCTGGCCAGGTACCCCAGTGGGGGCCCCAAACCTGAAGGGACTGTGGGCAGCCTAAAAGTCTGAAAACGGCCCTCAGACCCGCACCCTGGCTGGCCACACCCCAATGGGGTGAGGGATCCCACTGGGGGGCTTGGCCAGCCTGCAAAGAGCTATCAGCCCCTCACCTCAACCAGGCATGCCAGCAGGTGGACATCTCCTGAGGAGTCTCAGATTGCGAGAGGGCACAGGCCGGGCTGAGGGACCTTTGGAATTCACAAATTTTTGTGCACCGCCCTCCTAGTATTTTTATATGTAGGATTAAAATATGGGCAGAGAGTCCACATGACATTCTTGCCTCAGACTGCCTCTGCAAAGACAGGGAAGGGATCCAAATAGGGCTTAAACTTCATTTGCAATAATTTGTTCTCTAATTGAAAGAAAGATCTGAACCAAATGACTAACTTGTGTTAGCTCTGAACCAAATGACTAACTTGTGTTAGGGATACTATTATTGTCTTTGGTAATTTAATTTAAATAATAATAAACAAAGGGACGAATAAGGCATCAGGTGGAAATGCCTCACTCCTGTAGATGATTTGGCTTCTGGTGCAACTGACTCAGCTTCCCGGGAGGTAACTGTAACTACCTTGATAGTCATTCTACTCTAAATTTCATGCCTTTTTCGAAAAATACTCCCAAATATGATAAGCAGGGGGTAAAACTTAAATACTTAAGGTCAGAGGATAATCTGTCATATACACTGGTGTTAAAATGTAACTTCTGAAAGGAGTTTTACATATAAATTACTTTTCCTTTAACTTACCTAATGGAAATTTAGTTTTTACTCTTAAGAAATACTACCTAGCAATAACAGCTAAGTAATTATACCAGATCTAGACAAGTCACTATTTCCATGGTCATCAGAGCCTCAATAGAATATCTAGTCAGCTGAATAGAATATCTAGTCAGCAGACTAATTTCAAACCAAGACATTATTACAATAGTAGGTGTTTTTAAACAGTAAGAATTATATAGTATATAAAAAAGCCAATCTTTAAAATATTTTGCAATTGATTAGACTACGTTTCCAATCATTCACCTGCTACCAATTAATAAAGAAAACTTTTCCTTATTCAAATTTAACTTTTCTATATTATTAAGTTAAAAGCTCATTATGTGAGAATAGTACAGCTTTACACAAATGGAAAGGAAAAGAAAAATCAAAATACTATCTATCTCATGCACTGGAAAGAACCCTTCTTACACAAGTACAGCAACCAAAGGAGCCAGTCTCAGGCCCAATGAAACTGGGTCCCATAGTGGAACAAGGGGGATGACCACTAAAGTAGTGGAGAAATACATGGGAGAATAATAGATTTTTAATGCAATATTTTATTCAGTCCCAATAGCCCTTAAGTTCCTTTATTAGCTAAGGAAATAAACTATATTATGAAAAACCTGCTTTATTCATCATGCTTGCTTATTCAGATAATTATAAACATAACAATTTCATTTACTCTCAAGTAGTTATAATGGATGTTACAACAAATGGTTCTACAATCTTAAAGAATCCAGAAGCAGGCAAAACCTGCAAAAAACAGACCAACATTCTGAGGGGCAGGTATGTGCCGGGCCCTCCCTCCTCTCTTCCTCCACAATCTCCCTCCTGCACCCACCAGGTGTTCTAGGGCTAGTCTGGAAAGCAAGGCAAACATACTCCTCAAACACAGATCATAAGGAAACAAAATGCCCATGAGCCCAGAATTCTTTACTTCTCTGTGAAAATGGCAGTGCCACCTTGAGGCAAAGATGATCTTGTTCTTACATGTGAGAGATTTATCATACTCTCAAATGAAATCATTACTGGTGCTGTTTTAATAATTTCTTGTCGCAGAATTAGCACATTCTCAGTGTGGAAAATTTAATAAATACAAGAAAGAAAAATTAACAAAGCAGTAATTCAAAATTAGTATTCAGATATAACCTTTACTGATTTGAGGCATTTTCTTCCATGGAAATACACACATTTATTTCCTCTGAGAATGAAATGCACATACATAAATATGCATACACAAATTCTGTAAATACAGTTACATATCTATCTATATCTATATCTATATCTATATCTATATCTATATCTATATCTATATCTATATCTATATCTAAAAGCCTAAGCAACCACTACAACCCAACAACTGGAATGACAGTAACGACTGGTCAACCAGTCGCTATGATGCGCACTGACCACCAGGGGGCAGACACTCAACGAAGGAGCTGCCCCCTGGTGGTCAGTACACTCCCACAGCCAACCTCCCATGGCCTGTTGGTGGTGTCAGTGTCTGGCATCTGTTCCTTCTGTGCCCAGCCTGGAGACCACTGCCTCCTCTCCTGACCCAGCCCCCACCCCACTGAGATGGGGAACCGAGGATGGGTGGCAGTGGACACGGCCCCTTTCCCAAGGGGCCGAGGGACAGCTCCCTTCTTGGGGCCAGCAGGCAACCTCCCGTGCTGTTTCTCCCCCTGGCCGGCAGTCCCTGATTGGCTTGCTGCCCACCTGCCACAGCGGTGGTGATGGAAAGAGGGGGGTGGGGGCGGGGAACTGCATGGTGGTGGGTGTCAGCATACAGTATCTGTTCCTTTGATGCCCAGCCCAGCGACCATAGTCTTCTCTCTCAACCCCACCAGGGCCTTCAGGCCCCGGGCTAGGACAGGGAACTGGGGTTGCATGCGGTGAACATGGCTCCTTTCCCAGGGGGACTGAGGGCTGGCTTCCTTCTTGGGGCCTGCAGCCAACCTTCTGTGCCCTGTCCCTCCTTACAGCCAGCAGGCCCCAACTGACCTGAAGTCCCTCCCCTTGGCTTTCCCCCTAGCTGACAGGACCCAATCAGCCTGACCCTGATTGGCCCTGATTACTAGCCAGACCTAGGGACCCCACCCATGCACAAATTCATGCACTGGGCCTCTAGTATATATAATGTTACATGAAAAAAATTAGATTTTAATGATTTCCCATGTTATTAAATTTTCTCCATAAAAATGTATAAATCACACATTAATAATAAATTTATCAGGATTTGGCTTATCCCCAATTCACTGGAAAATTATTTAATTTTTGTGTTATGCCAAAATAAACACCATTATACACAAATCTTTGTCCACATGTAAAATAACTTCCTGATGATATAGTCCAGGAAACTGGACGTCTGAGGCTCATAAAGGCAATTATAATTAATAACAATAATAAAGCAAGCATACTTATGTAGGGCTACTATAGGCCAAATACTCTTACTTTATATATCTTAACTCAATGAGTCCTTATAACAATTCTATTTGGTAAAATTCTACTATCATCTCCATTTCACCTGTGCAAAAATTGAGGCACAGAGAAGTTAAGTAACTTGCCCAAAGTCACACAGCTAATGAGTGGTAAAGCTGAGATTCATATAAGACCATCTTGCTATAGAGTTCATGCACTGGAATTACATACTACACTACTTCTGATGGTACATGCTAACAAACTGTCTCTCTTTTGTACTCCTCAATTGACATCTTTCAGCAGTACCCATCTACCTATCTTTTGTTCTTTTCTCTGAAAAACTGACAGGTGAAAAATGCTATCTAATTGTTGCTTTAATATCTAGCACACTATGTACTAGTGTGACTAAACAGCTCAGAAGTTCTCACACCCCATCTGTAATTGCTTTTCTATATTCTTTGTATTTGCCTATGTCCATGTTATTTGCTTCCCACCCCCCCACTGGAAATCTTCGTGGTTTTCTTGTTGATTAGTATTAGCTTTTTATATTATGTAGAGATAATCAACCTAATCACCATTTACCCTATTTTGTCTTAAATTTATTTGGCATACAGGCTTCTAGAATTTTTGTATAATTATAATCGAGATTTTGAGTTTATATATGTTTATATATGTGTGCTTTCTTCCACTGCTCTGGTCTTATAAACTACTCTATTCAGGAGTCAGGTATGTGTTCAACTAAATGTTTTTCTAGATTGAGTTTCTCTTGAAGCCATCTGGAAATTACCTGGTGTATGGTGTTAGCATTAAATCTTAAACACAGTGGAACTGTAAGGACTTGATATTATAGATGGTTCCATATGTTTTTATCATGTAGTTTTAGACGAGAGGGCAACAGAATCACTTAATCCAAGGAGAAGTCATAATCTAATACATCTATTCTGGTAAGAGCCACATTAAAACATCTCAAACAGGAAAATTATTCTTACCTTTAAAAACTCTCAGCTGCCATAGGCCTTCCCCGAACAGTAATTCTTGCCCAACATTTAACAATAATAAGAAAGCCATCAGATTTTTCATAGCCAATCTAAGTCCCTAACAGGGTTTCCTTTTGGGTTGTTTTTTTCCCCCTGCTGTCCAAAGGAGACAGTGACTCTACATTTGGTATCATCAACTTAGTAGAGCTTACATTTAAATGGCATTATTACAGTTAGTGATTTTAACTGTATGGAGGAGGAGAGATTTAGACATTTTTACTCACTGCTTAGGCTTTCAGTGACTAGAGTACCATACAATACCATACAACAGGGCATGATCCTGTGTGCTAAGTAATTTATTCATAAACATGATTACAGAAATGTTTGTGAATTATTTCCTTTTAAACCAGAAACACAGAACAGGTTCATGGTTCCCATAATACAGCTATTCACTCATTTACATTCTAATGTTTTCTCAAGTGGGAAAAGAAGTGGGAGTTAAAAACCACCACAGTGTATCACTGTGCAGCCTACTTTACCTATGCTATAGCCCATAATAAACAACTTAGTGAATAGTATTTTTATGCCAAGTATTAATTTTATGAATACCACCAAAACAAAAAGCTGTGCTATTTGCTTTACTGCCCACACACATACCCACACAATGCTTTTAAATCAAATCTGCCATGGAGTATGTGATATATGCAAATATTAAGCTTCTTTTGTACTGCTCTAAAATAAGTAAGAATCACTAAACTATCTTCACTATAACATCTCTGCTTTAGGAATTATGAGAACAGAGTTCCCAATTAAGGATCTCATGAAGGCACAAAGAATTGGGAGGATTTCCTCTTCCTAAAATAATGTTAGTTTTGTGCTGAATTTATTAAATCTGCATTGCTAATTCTTGTCATGATGGAATCTCTTAAATCATACTTTCATATGGTTAATAATTTTCCCAGGTAGCTCCTACTCTTCTGTGTTAATTCTAGGTGAAAGTAATAATCAATATCAACAATAATAAGAATTAATATTTTCACTGGACACTCACTATATATCAGCACTTTACAATAGCCATAGGAGGTAAAGATGATAATTGTCACTCTTATAAAGATGTGGAAACTCTTAGAGAGGTCAGGCAACTTGCCCAGGGTCATATAACAAGCAAGTAGAAGTGTGACCCCAAGGCTGACCTTCCTCTCAATCACCATTCTTTATATTTATTTATTTATTATATTATTTCCAATTTACCAACATTACTCCAATTTTCAATTATATTCTTCCTATAAAATGCTATCTCTGTCAATATATTGAAGCTTATTGATCCTCATCTTTGTCAAATTATCAGACATCAACTAATCAGATCAACTGAAATCTCTGGTCTGTTTCTATGAGACACAGAGTATCATCCCCTATTTCATGGGATTCTTTTTGCCCAGATAGCCATCTTGAATAAATATTTACCATATTGCAAGATGATGTGACCAAATGTATAACCTAGCACTATTGAACAAACTATTCAAAAAGTGCACTTTCAACTATAAATGTCCTATTGCAATTGATCACTATGATCCTCTTTATGCAGTTATGTAGTTATCCTATATAATAAAAGCCTAATATGCAAATCGACTGAAAGGTGGAACGACCGGTCACTATGACATGCACTGACCACCAGGAGGCAGACACTCAACACAGGAGCTTCCCCCAGCCCACAGGCCCTGACAGGAAGTGGGAGGCGGGGCCGGTGAACAGGTGGCACCAGGCCAGCCACGGTAGGTGCCAGCAGGTCCCCCTCCCCAACCTGATCATCCAGCCAGTTGCCCCATAGGTCAGCCCTGATTGATGGCCAGGCCTAGGGACCCTACCCATGCACAAATATCACGCACCAGGGCTCTAGTATTTCAATAATGATGAAGAGGAGTGGTTCTTAACTTGGAATCCATGGGTTCATGAAAAGGTCCATTAATTTTCTGAAGTCATATGCAAAAAATCTTGTGTATGTATGTATGTATCTTGTACTGGTGAGCTGGTATATAAGTTCATTTGGTTAGTAATCTTCCCACACTAAGAAAATATCTTTGTACCAAGAATGACAGAAGCTCTCAATAAACAGGCCAAAGAAAATACTATATCAGACACTTCTCAGGTGCTCCTAGATGGACAAGGAAAAACATCTCTGGGTGGTCTAGGGATATATTTATTAATTGGGCCAATTCAGTGTGCCTTTTAGAGTTATTTTAATGCCAGTTTCCCTACATATCATAGAATGAGACTGAATCTTCAGTGTACTGTTCTTGGAACACATTCTGTCTACTACTAAAGTTTCTCATCATTACAGCATCTGTACATGTACTCCACAAAATAGAGTAGCAGATCTCCCTTCCCTCTGGGGGGAAGAAAAAAAGCTGCATTAAATTTTTCCAACCATCAATTTTCCATCCTCCTCAAATTGTTGGTATTACTAAGTAGAGTTCACTTCAATGAGAGTAAAGTTCTTATTAGGGACAATGCTTAGAGAATCAAGCATTGTGGTTAATTTTTCTGTTTATATAAAGGACAATAAGTAACTACATAATCAGCTTTTTGAAACTACTGGTAGAGTACAGTGTTCTTAGTCCACAGGGTTGGGTGAGGCCAAACAACCCCCACACCACATGCATACATGTACACACAAGCATCATCACTACTCAAGTGGACATGAGACCCTAGTCAGACAAATCAGAATCTATGAAGAAGCTATGACCCTTCCATGGGGATCAATAACTAATGAAAATGCAAGTCCAAAGTAATACTGGCTATAGCTCCAGGAACCAAAGTTGAACAGGAAGAGAAAAGCTCCAATAGACAGAGACAAAGAAATTTATGACACTATCATTTGAAACCTAGGATGTAGCCAAGCCTGAGGTTTACCCCTTGAACTTCTCCCATTTTTTGAGCCAAGAGATGCTGTTTTGTTTAAGCTAGTAAGAGATGGTTTTCTGTGCTGTTTACAAACCAAGAGTTCTGACTAATCACACTCAATTCATTTATTTTCATTAATAAAATAACATGATGGCCGTAAGTAATTTCTAAGTATTCCCTCCCTATGTTCTCAAAATCTTATTTGGTACATCCAGAAAAACACTTACCAAAATCTACTTTGCAACAAGATCTTGGTTATATCTAGACTGGGTATCCTAAATGATGAGAAATTTCTCATCCTTGCTCTGACCACATATTCAGGAATGTGCTTTCACAGAATCAAGAGCTTAATAAATGCTTGTTGAATAAAAGTCAGTATGAACATAATGTGTATATTGTACTTATTAGAAGTGTCAAAGCAAGTATGACATGGTCTCCACTTAGAAAGGCTCACACACTGGACTTTCAGTATAATGAGGTATATTTTATTTTGTGCCAAGTATCATCAATGCAAGGCACTCCCATTTTTATTAGGAAAGTGCTATTTTTATTGTGATTATATATATATATATATATATATATATATATATATATATATATATAAAATTTACTATTTTAAGTGTATAATTAAGTGGCATTAAGTACAGTCACACTGTTGTGCAGCCATCACCACTGTCCACCTCTAGAACTTTTTCAGATTGTTTTAATGCACAATGTTTTTTTTGTTATAGATTCCAGAGAGTTGAGAACATAGAACTGGTATTTCATTTAGTTATTTATAGGTAGCAGTGTATTCCTCTTAAAGCGCTCCATGTTTTCTGTCACATAATAGTGCATCTCTATCCTCTATCCTCTCTGGAACCAAGGACCAGGGAGGCACACCCCCTCTTTTAAAATCAAGCAATGGAAACATCGTAGTATGACAAGCAAACTTTTATCATTCTTCATTGATTAAGGACCTTGAATAACTCAGAGTAGCATGCTCACTGTGCTACTAGAGACCAACTGCACACATTCTGACATTGGTGAAAACTTAGTCATTTTCCCCATTAAATAAAACACTGTTTTGTTTTGTTTTTTTTAAAAAAACTTGTTATAATGTCTACCATCCTTAAAACCCTCATAATACTCTATTTGATTATTCCTACTAGGGTAGCATTAGCAAGAATTACAATTTTTAAAGCACATTTCATCACAACACAGGCTAGACCATATTCACAGTTAGATTTCTATTCTTTACTTCTTCCATTCTATGGTATTTGCAACAAACCCATCCTTCAAAAATGGCACAGTTCATGTAGTATACTCTATTATAAAGTAGCTTTGGCTTTTAAAATGAACATTAGCTCAAAAACAGGGGGATACCTGCTAAAGGACATCGAAGAGCCACATGGAGCTAAATGTTTCAGAAGTCATACAAATACAAGAGCTATCAGCTTTAGATTTTCACCATGAAAGCTTGCTGTGTTTACAATTCCTCCTTTCCCTGTTCTAAGCATCTGTCAATTTCTTCATTTTTCTAAAAACACAGTACTCAAGGGGGAGTGCTGTGTTCACCTGAATCATAGCAACTAAAGCCAGAACACAGGGTCCACGGCCAAAAAATTATCGCATTTCTACCACATATAGAAAACTCAAAATGCTTCTAGAAGTCCCAAAAGAATACCTCAATGTACACTTAACCTCAACTGGGTCTGAAAATAAGGGGAAAATTAAGGACAAAACACTGAATTTATGACCATAAAGTCTTCTCTCATTATCTTCACGTTTCTAAGAATGAAGGCCTCTCTGAACATAATCTCCACTTAAAAAAACACAGTGAGAATCCAAATGGAGTAAATTAAAGAGTGTTTGTTCCCATTACATCTCAAAACTCCCAATTTTACACTTTGAATCTCTTCTCAAACTTATCACAAGTATGTTTTAGGTAACTGCACACTACACATGTGACAGAAGAAAATTAGCCCCAGTCCACTTTTGGGAAGAGCATGGTGAAGTGAAACACCGTTTACTGGAAGACAATAAATGGGCTTCCAAACAAGCTGAGATTCTGTCTCCTTCTCTTTGGGGACACATATCAGAATTCCGTATGCCACTCTAATTCATTTCCATAATCTTTCACCAGTTTGCTTTCCAGCTTTGTCAAACCAGGACTTGATTCTTCCTGTTTCCATTTCCCCAGGGGGTATTTTTTTTCCAAAGTCTAATAAAAAGTTCTATTTTGGTATCAAAATTGCCAGGCTTTAACTTAACCCAAATAACAAAATGATCTCACTTCTCTTAAAGTCATAATTATGCTTATATTTCTTCCTTATTACTATGAAACTGCATTTTTCTTCCCTCCAACTCCTTGGCAATCTACTTTTTGTGGGCTGTTAACACACATGGCTTAGTGGAATAGTGAAAGGGGAACAGGCTTTGGGTCAGATAATCTGGCATTCAATTATTTATTTCTTAAAAATGTCTATAATATCTACCCCTTGCCCTTCACTCCAACCACTCTGGCCCTCACCCTCTCCATCCAAATTACCCATGTGATAGCCCCTCAACTGCTGCTTTTTTGTTTGTCACTATTTCCAATCTCCCTCACCAGGCTGACGTTTCTACGTTTTTATGTCATTCCTTGGTTTTAAAAATACATAGTTAATAGGGATGTGTGCGTGTGTGTATGTGTGTGTTCGTTTGTGGAAGCTGCACAGAAAGCATTTATTTGGAGAAGGACAAGGAGGTTGCCCAAGCTACAGACTGCTTTAATTTAAGGCTGAAAGACCCTCTCCATTTCTAGGAAGCTTTTCCACTCAATGGAATATCTAGCAGGGAATCCAGCTTGGGGCGGGTGGGGGATGGGAGGCTGTTAGGGGTAGCCAAACACTTACTAGCATTCACAGATTTCTACCATGTAGTTTTCCCCGACTATCACTAAACTCCTCCACTCTGACTTAGTTTGTCCTCTGTCCAGACACCTTGCCTGTGTTATTACTTATACTGCTGACTAAACACCACCAATTTTTAATGTCAGTGGAAATCTCACCTCCTACATGAAACTCTCCTTGACTATTCTAGCTCACATAGAAATCTTCCTTTCCTAATCTTTGGAAACAGTTTTTATCTGCATCACATGACCAAACACATAATTAGGGAAGAACGACAAAAAATACTGTACTGTGAGTCATCTCCCTCCTAGATGGAAATATAGTGGAGCCATTTGGTTTGTTTCACATTCATTTGGGTTTTTTTTTAACCCACATTAAGATGACAGTAGGTACTAAATAATACAATTTGAAAATTGACAATTATTTTCCCTCTGTCAATATTGAATATTAAGTAGTTATTTTTCTTTTAGTCCAAGGTCATCTATCAAAAAGCTTATATTAAAATACACTGATTAACAGAACTCAAAAAGAGGAAAACTGAAAAAAAGGGGAAAACTGAAAAAAAAGGGGGGGGTTAAAAACATGAAAAGAAGGCATATGGATGGCAAGTAAGCACATAAAAAGATATTTAGTATCAATTAGGCATTAAAGAAACTTCTATTTAAACCATAATGAGGTAGCATTGTACAGGTACTATAATGTCTAAAATTAAAAAGACAGATTATCTCAAGTATTGGCAAGAACATAGAGCGAGAACGCTCACAGACTGCTGGTGAAAATTAAAAATAGTACATTTTGGAAAACAGTTTGATAGTTTCTTAAAAATTAAACCTATATCTATCATATGATCTAGCTATTGCACTTGTAAGAATTTACTGAAGAAAAACAAAGCATTATCCATACAGAGATTTGTATGTGAATATTTACAAAGCTTTTGTCATAGCCAAAACTGGAAACAAAACAAAACAAACGTCCATCAACAGGGGAAGAGATGAGCAAACTGTGGTACATAATACTGCTCAACACTAAAAAGAAAATAATTTCTGTTATGTTCAACAACCTAATGGATCTCAAATGCATTATATTAAATTAAAGGAGCCAGAATCAAAGGGCTCCATAAAATAGGATTCCATATGTGGGACGACCCGAACAAACAGAACAATATGGATGGGAAACACATAAGTGGTCCCTAGGGCTTGGAAGTGAGGTAAGAGGGCGACTATGATGGGCAACACAAGGGAATTTTGGTGGGTGATAGAACTGTTTTGTAACTTGAATGAGTGGTGATTACATGACTATGCAGTTAGCAAAGTTCATAGAACTATACACCTAGAAGTGAATTTTACAGTTTGTAAATTAAAGGAAATAAATGACCTCATAATAAAGACTATGTCACCATTTAGCTTTGCATAGACCATTTCAAACTATTATGTTGAGATTAGAAAAAGCAAGAATAGCACCTGTTGATTATTTTATGACAATTCTAAAATACGCTGATAGAGGTCATAATTTATTGCTAAACTCAGAATTCTCAGCTACTAATATTTGAAAATAAGTGTATTACTCTTACACAATCACATACACTTACCTAGACACCCCAGATACCAGGTGTTCTGGTTAATAATGAATATTTTTTTCAATAGGTGGAGTTACACATATGTTGATATATATGCAATTTGATATGTATGCTATTTTGTTGTATTGACAGTAAGCTTCAAAACTTCATGTCAAATTTTCTGAAGGTGTTAACATTATAGATATTTTTAAGCTTAAAAATGTCGAATTTCATACCAAAAACAAAGAGCAGGAAGTTTTAATTCATTACTTTATTTTGAAGAAAAAGTTATCGTATACTTCGGGAAGCTCATGGTGAACATGCTCCATCTCAAGATCCTTGTGAACGCTGGTTTAAATGCTTTAAAAATGATGATTTCAATGTGAAAGACAAAGAACATCCAGGTCAACTGGAAAAGTTTGAGGACCAACAATTACAAGCATTATTGGCAGAAGATGCATGTCAAACTCAAAAACAACTTGCAGAAAGATTAAACATTGCTCAGCAAACAATTCCCGATCATTTACAAGCAATGGGAAAGATTTTAAAGGAAGGAAAATGGGTGCCACATCAGCTGAATGAAAGACAAATGGAAAACTGAAAACTCATCAGTAAAAGACTGCTTCAACGGCACAAAAGAAAGTCTTTTTTGCATCAAATTGTGTGTGACAGGCAATGAAAAGTAGGTATTATTTTGAGAATCCCAAATGCACAAAATCATGGGTTGATCCAGGTCAACCATCAACATCGACTGCAAGGCCAAACCGCTTCAGAAAGAAGACAATGCTCTGCGTTTGGTGGGATCAGGAAGTCAAGGTGTATTATGAGCTTTTAAAACCAGCTGAAATCGTTAATACTGATCGCTACCGACAACAAATAATCAATTTGAACCACACTTTGATCGTGAAATAACCAGAATGTGCCAGAAGACACAGCAAAGTAATTTTGCTTCATGATGAAGCACCATCACACACTTCAAAACCAGTTAAAGACACGTTAAAAGATCTTGCCTGGGAAGTATTAATATACCTGCGGTATTCACCAGACCTTGCTCCTTCAGATTATCACTTGTTCCGATCGATGGCAAACACACTTTCTGAGAAGCACTTCAAAACACAAGAAATGGAAAATTGGGTCTCTGAATGGTTTGCCTCAAAACAAGAAACATTCTATTGGGACAGTATCCACAAATTACCTGAAAGATGGGGGGAAATGGATAGCTAGCGATGGACATAACTTCGAATAAAACACTTTTGATGTTTCTCTTGAAATTATTGTGTTTTCTTTTATTACAAAATCTGCATTATTAACCAGTACAACTGGTACATACCCACTCCCATGTCCCTCTACTAACCAATTCATTCATTCATTCAGTCAGTCAGTCATTCACTCAGAATTTACTGAACATCAACAATGTATCCGGCCCTGTTTTAGGGATGGCGAATGTACACTGGCAAACAGGACATATAAAGTCCCTACTTTCAGGACATTTACATTCTAATTAGGAGAGGTGAGTAAACCAAGGTGATTTCTGATAGGCATGTGCTATGTGCTACGAAGAAAACAAAAGTGTTAGAAGGTTGGCATGTAGTCACTTGAAATATCATGGAAAAGGAGGATCTCTTTGAGAGAGTGACATGTGAGTTAATCATAAGGGACAACAAGGGGTAAGAAACCAAAATCTTGAGGCAGACTTCTTTGCAGGGGAACAGTATGTACAGAGGCCCCCAGAATAAAGGGGGGCATGGTTCATCTGAGCCATATAAAGGTCAGTGTGGGGAATGAGCCAGGAGAAAACAGATAGTAAATAAGGTGGGGAGGGGCCTGCTAAGTGAGGGTTTTGCAGACTCTCAGGTACTCCATTCGATGCTGCTTGCAGTGAGAAGCAGCCAGAGGGCTTTCTACCTGCCTCATAATCTGATGTGTGTTGTTGAAGCGTCCATGTGGCTGTCTGTTTCTTTAGGACATTCAGTTTTCTTCTCTCAGTTGAGTATTTGCGCCTTCACTTACATGAGCTACAAGGCCTTAGGCAGATCACATATGTACTTTCTGATCTTCAATTTCCATATCTGATACTTGGACACTAGCTGCCATCAACTGGCAGTAAATATCTAACTCTAAGGCTAAGTGCAGTCTCATTTCTATTCTCACCTTCCCAGAACACTGTCCCCATCAAATACCTTCTCACACTCTTACATTTTCAATGTCAGTTTCAGCATTGGTCCACTGCCTTCTTCATATCTTCCCTGTTCAATAGAACCTGACTCAGATCATACTGTTTCCCTGTGCTACCACCTCTTTCCTCAACCCCTTTCTCTTTACCACCAAGTACATACCTCCTGAGAGCAAACATTTGTACCCACAGCCCCTAAGTCTCACCTCTTCATTGCTGACTCCTTAGCCAAGTACAGTCTGATGCCTGTTCCCACCACTGGACAAAATTCCTTCTTGAAAATCATCAGTACCCATCTGTCAACAATGATTCCATCTCACTCCTTGTCTTTCCAGGCCTGTCATCAGGTTTGGAATCACTATCTCTTTCTGGAAGGAAAGATTAACAGAATAGACTAATGAGCAGGATTTTACTCCCAGGACTGTTACTAACTTCTGTGTAGAATACTGGAAAAGGCAAGTAATCTCTCTGGGCCTTAGTTTCAGTATCTGTACCCACAGAGTGCTGGACTTAGAGCATTAGAGCTCTTCTAATTTGGAAATTATTCTGCCCTATGGCATCCATGAGGGGGCACTATCTTGATTCTTTAAACAACTCACTCTCTCCTCTATTAGGATATATTGCTCATCTTCCAAGTTTCTAGGAAAAAAGCACTTTAAACTGTATGTTGATCACCATACACATGCTCTGCCTGGGCAATAGTTCCCACATTGACCTCCTAAGAAGAAGGCTCTCATGCCTCCAGACCAACATTCCTACCTATATGGAGAATCCTTCCAATCACAGACAGTCTGGAAGTTAGAATTCATGCAGCCAAGGGAAACCATCACTTCTTCTCCAAGCCTCCTCTTCTTGATCTCTGCATAGCTCTTAATTGCTCACCATTATCCATGATAAGCAAGCTCATAATATGTGAGTTTTCCATCAATTCTCCATATACTTGCCTCTCAACTTCTATTCAAATATCAACTCCTCTCCTTTCTCAACAATTTAGTCCTAAAGCCATTAAGGCAAGACACAGCAAAATGGATATCCACAGTGGAAGGTAACCAGCTGTGGTGGCCATAGTGGGGCATGAAGCCCAAGCGTGGCTCTGATTCCAGATGTGGAGAGTGCGAGTCAGAGGAGAGGCAGCATCATCCATGTGTTCGCGTGGTCTAGTGTAAGGTATCAGGCCAAGTAGGGAGAGGACAGCCTAGCAGGGACAGTCAGCACCTGAGTAGGGTAAGAAGGGCTTCCTTTGGGGAAGTGTGGCCCTGTGACCCAGAATGCAGATTCAGACCCCAAACACAGACAGTAGAGCATCTGGTGGATGGGAACAGGAGGGCATCCCTGGAGAAATGGCTGATTCTAGGACTGGCGTGGGAAATGTACAAGATGGGCCTTATGCAGGAAAGTGTTCAGGGAAGGATGGGAACATGGCAAGAGGATACAGAAATCAGCCTGAATGGGTTCCCACTGGCTAAATCAGAACAATGTGAACATCAAAAATGAGGACAGTGACTGACTATAACCAACCTATAAAAGGTAACAATGATGCCATGCAGACGTAAGTTATTAAATCAATCAACCAAGTTGGATGAAGAATGGGATGTTTATACAGTTTTAAAGTACCTCTTCCCAAAATATCTCCTTAATTTCGAAGGGAAAAGAGGAACTTCCCTGTGGAGAAGCCTGGCAGACAGCATCTGAATCAGGTGATCCAAGTGGTCAGGTAATGGTGTAAAGAGAAATCGCTTACTACCTAGCAGGAAGCGATGAGAACAATGCAGCATCACTTCTGTAACATTCCTGTCAAAACTGCAACACCTCAATTTAATCATGAAGAAACATGCGATAAGCCCAAATGAAAGGACTTTCTAGTAAAACGCTAGCCTTTAATCTCTGAGAGTATTGTCAAGTCATGAAACTGTCCCAGACTGAAGAACACTAAAGAGACATCAGAAGTAAGCACAAGATGCCATTCTGAACTAGATCCTTCAGCTAGCAGAGACTTCATTGGGACAACTGGCACAATAGAATGATGACTAGGAAGTAGATGTTAATTTCTTGACTTCGATGGCTTTATTGTGGTTATGTGGGAGAATGTCCTTGTTTCTTTTTAATAGACTTTCAACTTTTCTGTGTGTGATTATTGTAGTTTTTATAAAAAATTCACTCCTACAAAGGCTTCTTCCATACTGTTTCACGTCTGTCTCCTTTTTCCATTACCCCCAACATCCTGCTCCAGAGAAGTAAGTTCCCATCCTCCTGGGCTGTTGCCATAACTTCTTAACAAGGCTCTTTCTGCTCACATTCACCCTACCACCACTGCCTAAGGTTTTTCAAAGTGCACTTCAGCTCATGCCACTTCCCAGTCCAGCATTCCAATAGCTCCTCATTATCTACAAATCAAGTACAAATTTCTTAGTGTGACTTTCAAGTTCCACTCTCTTTTAATTCCAACCTCTTCCAGGCTTTCTTCCCCCAACCTCGTCCATCACAGCCAATCACAGGACCATCTTCAGGGTTCTGCTCAAATAACTCTCTCCACCAGGAAGTGCCCACCCCCAGCTCCTGCAAATTGCTCAAGACTAAGCATAAATACCAAGTTTGACCACCACTGCTCCCCATGCCCCATTTTCCAAGACTTGCCTAGAAAATCTTTGCCTGTCAGAATATCCGAAGTTGATTTTGCCTATTATATACATGTCATTCTGTTTTAGGTGGTGATTTTTGTGTATTTTTTTTCAACAACTCCTAATGTGCAGGGTGGGGCAAAGTAGGCTTACAGTTGTGAGTATGTGAAACAAAGAGTTTATTCTTGTATTATCATTTATTAATTATTGTATTATTTTCCATAGGAACAACTATAAACCCACTTTTGCTCCACCCTGTATAAGGTAAGGTTTCATATCAATGAAGTACTTTTCATTAATAAACTTAAGTTATAGCCACGGTTATGAATTCACACCCCCAGTTATTATCTCATACTCTCTTGCTAGGTATTAACTTTTTAAATATTCAAATTAATTTTTGTTTGTCACCTTTCCTTCCAGAGACTAGAGTTTTCTATTTCTTGCATAAAGTACAAGCAATTTCTACCTCTTTTCTACATAAAATTTTGGCCTTGGCCATACCACAATCATCATAAATTCAGAGGTTTACAGATTAAGTAAGTCTTGGCCATATAAATATTTATTATAAATCCAGAGGTTTACTTATATGCAATTACAATTTAGCTTCATCATTACCTTACAAAATAAAACTCTTAAAACTGAAAACAAAGCCTGCGCTTGACAAGTTTAAAACTAGAAATTTTAAAGTTTAAGATGAAGACATTACCCATTTAACATGCTTATATCTCCTGGACTTTCATTAATAAATATTGGAAAGTAGTCCACAAAAATATACAATTTAATGGCTATATTTAAACATATTTTAGAGCAAATATTTTCATCTTGATTTGAATTTAGCAAATAAAATGATACATTATTTAGCCACAGAGCTGAAATTTTATCAGATGAGTGATATGCATCTAAAGCAATAGTTGAAAGCCGGGGAGGGGAGGAGTATTATTTCAGAGAAAAAAATTAATGACATCGAAGCATTAGGGGAAGTGAAGTGTTACTCCTAAATGTCGGTGATCAATATGACATCTGCTATTACTCTAAGCATAACAAGAATAGAAAAGGTCAGACACACCCAGAACTTCATTATTGCAAAAGGCATCAAATCAATAAAAAGTAAATCTCCAAGTCCTTTTTTCAGTGTGTCTGAAAACTGCCTGAAGTTGAATACTTTTGAGTTGATTTAACTGAAACCATGACTTTTATCAACTTTCTAAGATACGAAGTAAATGTTCAAAATGTTTAGATCATAAAAGGTGGACATACTAACATATAAACCTAAGATATTTGTGATGTTAAAAGCAAAATGCATAAAAGCACATTATACATAGTGATTTGTAGATTAAAACACACTAAAGTTTGTTGTTGTTTTTTAAATAAAAGTATCACCACTCTTACCAGAAATACCACAGATGAATGAAAGTGATGAATCATCAGGAGAAACAAGTCTCATTTGAAGATCATTTCTAATAATATTTAGAATACTAACCTGCAGGAATTCTGGGTACACTAGCAACTTCAAAATCAAAAAATATTATGAGATGAATAATAAGAAAAGGAAAATTACATCTTTCCATTTCCAAATGACTAAGTAATCTTTAATAGATTGATTTGTTATAGTAAGCACCAATAATCAATCAATCTTTCCCTCCACCCCAAACCCACCAACCTTTCATCCTTTTCATTACAAAGAGATATTTACAGCTCAAGGGTTTACTCAGAAAGTTTACTAAGAGGCAGGACAATCTCTTTAACAAGCTTCTTGAATTCTGCAGGTTTGGGTTTATTATAGAAAGGGAATTTCAAAAAACTCTAGGGACATTTGAAAAATAAAAAATAATTGTAGGTTATTTACTAAACTGTTTCATTCTATCATGAAAAAAATGCAGCATATATTAAGATAAATACCTGTTTGTCTTGAAACCTACCGAAATATGCCCTTTGAAATAGTGAACTTTATATTCAAAAGTCTAAGTCTATGTTAGCACTGTTTTATGATGCTATCAAAGTGACTACCCCATAAACACCCAATGTTATGTCAACAGAAAAACCTGTTTCCAAAAGGAATGGTGTAAATTAAAAGGATAAGAAATTCATAGTAAGTGTCAAATTTCACAAAAAGAAAGATCTGATTTTAAAAATTCTGCTTTTCAAAGTAAAACAATAGGTGATGCCTACTGGCTTTTAGTTTTCAATGGTAAGTGACTTTTCTATCCGGACCAGAGCTAGAAACTGCAGAGCTAGACTTGTGATTAAAACACACTTGAAACTACATTACTACTAGCAAATGTGCAGACCCTCAGAGAGCATCTATTTCAAGTCATTCTCTTTAAAATAAAGAAACTGAGGCTGGGCCACGTCATGACTCACTCAAGGTTAGTTTTGTTGTGGCCAAGCTGGCAGGGGAACGCCAATCTACATGACACAACGAGGTCCAGTGTCCACCCTGAGCTTTACATTCTGCTTTTGCCATAATTTACTTTACAATGGGGCATGCGGACATCCATTCACTGGCAATTATTAACAGACAGATGACTTTTGTCACCACCCTCACAGAATGCCCAGAGCCTGCAAAGTGCAACACACACTTTGCAGCCATTACTCATTTTTGTCAGCTTGAAAATTTAATCTGGATTAGAATCATTTTTCTTATTTGAATAGGGCACTCCTTCCGTGGCATAACAGCCAATAAGGCTAACACAAATAAAGTAATATCTTTCTTTTTTGTTAACTACCACTGGGTGTATACAACAGCAGAGACCAGTGATTTTCAACTTTTGAAACTCAAGACACATTTCCCCTCCTAAAATGTATTGAGGATACCAAAGAGCTTTGGTTCCTATGACTTATATCTACTAATATGTACCATGATTAGAAATTATAGCTAATGTTTATTTTAAATCACTTGAAAATAAGTCATTACATGTTAACAAACACATTGTATATGGTGATGTGATATGTTTTGGCTCAAATATATAAAGAAACTCCAGCCCAACATAGATATGTTGTTGGAAAAAGGAGGTGCATTTCAATGGTATTTTCAGATAAGTGGAGATATGATTCTTTGACACTACATTGAAAATTGACAGTAAGTAGTTTCTTGAAAGTGAGGTGCAATGTGGAATCTGAAAACATGGATATCGCAGAACTTTATTCCATTGAAATTCATTGGTCTATCTTCCATTTTCAATGGGTTTTTAAACGATGCATAACTTTTGACCTCATGAAACTCTTGAGGTCTCAGGAACCTCAAACTGTATTTTGGTATCTACTAGAAAACAGTTTAATAGAGTTCAACCAAAAGATAAAGAATGCTATAAAACCTACAGTAGTTACACACTGCCTTGATCCTTTACAACCTTTAGTTCATTAATTTATTCAACATTCTCTGGAATGGGGTATCTTCATTATATATTAAGAAATAGGAAAAAATGTTGGATTTTGGTTCAAAAGATACAAAATAATAAAGCTTGGATGAGGGCTTTAATATAATTTAATATAATTAAATATTATAACATAGACTAAATTCTAGAAAAAGATCTAAATTCCCTATAATCTTTGAGCCTTTATGCTGAGAATGATCAAAACAAATAGATTTGGATAATATTCACCAAAAAAATACTATAAAGAATTAGTCATCTATAAGAGACTTCAAATAACAGAGCTTTGATATTAATTTTTTGATACAAATTTTTGAAAACATTAGCTAGCACACAATACCAGCATATATGTAACTGAATACCCTCTGACTATACGAACACATATAGAGAGAATTTTGGAATACTCCAGATAACACCTCCAGTGCCCACAAATGCAGGGTAGGTTCAAGGTCACTGATTCACAGTAACATGTTTCAGGCTAGGCCATCAGGAGGTGCTTCATTAGTTAACTAAAAAAGCACAAATAGAAATGCAGTAGCAAATGTTTGGTGCCCCATCATAAGTTTTTTAATCAGAGTAGAACTTACTCATAAGACTTATCAATAAACACTTTTTAACTATGTACATAATACTTTTTAAATTTTTTGTCAAATATCATATCATGAAGAAAAAGAAAACTAAAAAAAGTAAAAACTAAAGATTGTGAAAACACTTAATATTTAATTAAATTTACGGTCATAGCTAAAATGTATACTAGTATAAGGTATGGTACATACCAGGTGCTATTCAAAGGGCTTCTCCTAAAGTAAATCTATTAAATTCCCTTTTTTTTTTCAGATAAGAAAACTATAGGCTGGAGAGGTAAAGGGAGGTGCACAGGAACGGGAAGCAGTCAAGTGGCACCGCTGGGATTTCAACCAAGGCAGCCCTGCTCTTAACGACCAGGCTACATTCTCTCAGACTCACTCCCTGACAATAACACTGCTTACCTAAATATCTACATTATGTACCAAATTTCCTTACGGAAATCAGAGCACTAGCAGAATACGGGCTGAGTTTGGTTCTGATGAAAGCTAGGCTATCTCCTGTCTCCTGTTAAAATTTGAATTTAAGGGAGAGAGAGGCAGCACTGAAATGCAAGAATGTATCTTTTATGGAATGTTTGCTTCCACAAAAACAAGAGGAGTCAGGTTTTAAACAATGATGAGAAAAAGAATACACAAATTAAACTTTTTGCTCTTGGTTTGCAAAAACACAAAAATAAAAGAGGACAGAGACATGGGAATACACACATAACCTACAGCCTGGTCATATTCCCCACAAAATTAATTTCTTAGGAAAATATCCATATATTCCTAGACGCCAAAGGAACGTACTCTGTCTAATAACTCTGTTCTTTATATGTCCAATAAAGGAATCCTTTATTACAACCATGTAATAAAAACAGGACTGAAGCAAAGTCCATTGCAAGCATTCATTATATAACTTAGAACCACCCTTTAGTCATATCTGCAAAGTCTTCCTTGTTTTTCTAAATATATACAGTATGCTATCTACAATGAAGAAAGCCAAGAGATATTTTACAGTAAGTTATGTATGTCTTCTTGCAGATCTTAAGTTATAAATACACCAATTCAAAACTGCAGTGACATATTTCTCTTCCAATATGAGTAAGAAAGCAAGGCTGTCCACTTAGTAATTTTAGCTGTGCTGAGTCTTTACAGCCCTCAAATGTTAAGGAAATGGTTTATTTATATTGAAAACCACAACTTACATACAATTAACCCAACCAGAAAAGGACAAGAAGGGTGGGGAGCTTCAGGGTAACAGATTTGAGGTTCAACTTCATTTTTCACAGTCAATGAAGTGATTAATAAAGAAAACTAAAAG
>PVJC01000283.1:88220-138907 GCA_004026665.1 Murina feae | reverse complement strand
GCCAGCCTGGGTGAGGGGCTGAGGGCTGTTTGCAGGCTGGCCACAGCTCCCATTGACCCAAAGTCCCAGCGAGGCTGGCTGAAAGCAGGTTTCTGGAGTTTATTTATCTTCTATAATTGAAACTTTGTTGCTTTGAACGGAGGGCACAGCCGGCCTAGGCAAGCAGTTTCCTCCATCGCTGGCCTCCTGTTTGCTCTAGTTCCGTGGCTGCCAGCCGCCATCTTGGCTGGGTTAATTTGCATGTCTTTGCTCTGATTGGCTGGTGGATGTGGCTTGGCTGGTGGGCGTGGCTTAGGTGTAACAGAGTGAGGGTTAATTTGCATATTACTCTTTTATTAGATTAGATAGAAAATCCCGAAGATTCTGCACGATTGTGACAGGAATAATAATATCAAGTCAGCAAAGTTGCAGACTCTACCTCCAATGGTTCAGTTAATGTGCATAAATTTAAGCTGAATATGTTTTAAAACATCAGTCAGTTTAACTTTCCATATAAAAGGCTAAATCATTAAAATCATATCAATTAATGCCAAAAAATTATATATAGTTCAACACACACTCAGGATAAAATCACCCAGAAAATGAGGAATCCAGGGAAACTCTTCAAGTTGATAATGAGCTGCCCTAAACAATGTATGGCTGTCATTACACTTAATAGTGAAAGAGCTTTTCTGAAAACGTTCCTGAGGTCAGAATAAAGGAGGTACGGGCATGCACACCCCCCTTCTCAACACTCTGCCGGAAGTTCTCAACCAACGGAGCGAGGCGAGCAAAGGAAATAAAGTCGGACAGATAAGAAGCGGGACTGCCCATAGTGACAGATGACACGTTGTCTCTAGAAAAACCCAAGGAAACACAACAACAAACTCCTGGAAACAGTGGGCTCAGCAAGGCTGCCACGTAGACAGAGACCTTAAAAAGGCAGCGCCGTTTAAAATCATCGGGAGAGGAGCTGGAACCCAAGAAAACACGAACAAGACGTGTGTCGCAGCCAGAAAGCCTGGTGACGTGAAGAAACCTAAATTCCTCCCCAAACGGGTATACGGGTTAACGAGCTTCCTTGAAAAACCCCACCCTAATTTTCTGTATTTATAGACAAGAGTATTCTACAGATTATAGGAAAGGCGAAGGGACTGGACTACCTGCGGCAGGAAGATGAGGTCACGCGAAGCCTGTCCCCAAGGCTCACAGTGGCTCTATCTGAAACAGACAAAAATGGAAACAGCCCAGGAACCCGCCGCAGTGAGAGGTGAGGGACCCCGGGTCACCCCAATGGCAACAGGAAGAAACAGGTCGCTGACGCCTGTGCAGCCACCGGGTGAATTTCCTGAAAGATGTGTGAGGAGAAACATCCTGAAGCTTCCGCACCCCTGACTCCACACTCAACACACCTGCGAGGTTGAGAGGATGGAACGCAAGGAGGGGGGGAGGGGGGGCAGGGCCAGGGGGTCGGAGGAGCGCAGCTGTGGGTGTAGATGGGAGAAGCGTCTTGTGGTGATGAAATGGTCTGTACAGAGACTGCTCTCAGGTCTGTGATATGGTCACTTTTCGAGCTGCCCACTGGGAGAAACTGAGGAAAGCCACGCGAGAGATCTCAGAATTCGTCTTTATAAACACCTGGGAGCCTACTCTTTCTCAAAACAGCTATTTCAAAGGGGGCAGGCAGTTCAGAAGAAGGCGGACTTCCTTCTCCTAAGAACATTGAGTCTGGATCGCCCTGAAGACAGCGGGGGGTTGGGAATACGTTAGTAGGTGATGCAGATGGCCTGGTGCAGTGTGAGCCGGAGAGGGAAGAGTGGCGTTTCCATAAGAACGAATGTGTTACTCACAGGTGCCGCCTCTAACCAGTCACATCAGCAGAGAGCGTTTCCACAGTTACACCAACTGTGGTCTCCTGACACCCTCTCCGTCACTTCTCTGCTAGGGACGCTAACACTTCATCAGGAAACAAATCATGTGCTTAGACGGCAAGAGAGGAACTGGGAGCTGGACAAACCCCCCAAACCAACTCTCTGACTTCCCAAAGGACAGGATGCAATGCGCACATCGCAAAGGGTGGACCATCCCCACTCCATCCGCAGGCCTCCGATCCCTGGGCGCTTCCGGAGTCACAGGTCAGCGGCAAATGGAAGTGACCCCTCGCCTGGGGGACAACTACGGGGTTTCTGAACACAGAGCAAAGACACAGGGCCGTTTTAGGAGCAGGTGTTGCTCTGGAAATTGCTGAGGAAAAGGACTGGGTTTCCCAAGAAGACCACGTGGACGCACTTTCCCTTAATGGCCCTCATCTCCTTTATTCCTTCCCGCCCGCACTTTCTGCCTGTGGCCTGGCGCCTTCCCATCCTGGAAAGCCCATCTGTGCCCAGGCACTGCCTGGGGCCTGGTGATGCTAATGTGAGGATGGGCTCAGCACCCAGGGTCACTGGGGCCCGCCCCCCCCCATCCCCGGTTCCCTGCCCTATGTCCTGTTTCAGGGCCATTCCCACCTGCAGGCTCTGCAGACACCCCCCTCCCTGTCCCCCAGGAGCCCTCTGGCCCGGCCCCGGCCCCTGGGACACAGGCTCCTGAAGCTGACCAGCCCCCTCAGCTCACTCTGTGGCAGCACGCGTGGTGGGGCCAAAACCTGGGGACAGTGCGCCTCCAAAATGAGAGACAGGAGGGAGACCAAGAGGTTCCTGGAAGGGAAGTGTATTCGGGGTGAGTCCCTGCTCCCCACCCACTAACACCCTGGGAAGCGTGCAGCCAGCTTCTCCCAGAGTGCTCTGGGGCAGCAGGGGGGTTGCTGGCCCCTTGGACACCGGAGCTGGGGACACATTAGTAGGCGATTCAAATGGTCTCATCCAACGACAGCCACAGGCCAGGTTATTGTGTTAGTTCGGTGCACAGCATCGCGGTTAGGCAACCACGAACTCTGCCAGCTCCCCCGGCAGCATGTGCAGCTCTCACTCTGCTGTGGCCTTCACATCTGTGACTGTTCTGTAACCAGAATCTGTGCTCTCGACCCCTTCACTCGGTTCACCCAGACTGCCCCCCCCACTCTGGCAAGCAAAGGTCTGCTCTCTGTGGCCACGGATCTTTTTCAATCTTGTTTGCTCGTTTCTACGTGTCGTTCTCTCGATTGCGCGTTATGAGTAGGCCAGTCACTCTATTTGATGGCGCTGAGCCTCCTTCTTTTCTTTCCTTTTTTAATCCTCACCCAAGAATTTCATTGATTTTTTTTCCAGAGTGGGAGGGAGGAGAAAGGAAAGAGAGGAGAGAGCAAAACATTGATGTGAGAGAGACACATTGATTGGTTGGCTCCATTAGCAACCTGGCCAGGGCCTGGGATCCAGCCTGCAGCCCAGGTACGTGCCCTTGAACAGGAATCAAACTCGAAACCCTTCGGTCCATGGGATGACGTTCTGACCACTGAGCCCCCAGCCAGGCCCTGTGTGTTTTCACATGTTTGGCCGTAATCGCCTCTGGACCCTGATTGTGACCCACAGTCTCTCCTTAGACGCAGAGGCTGGTTTTCTTTAAGTGGAGGCCAGAGCTGCATGGTCAGTGCCCTGGGGCAGCCTATGAAGGTGCCTAACGGTTTCAAGGCGAAGGCCCTGCATGGTCAGAGCAAAAGGAAGAGCCGACAGGGGAGGTTAGGGCTGAAGTGAGCATGTTTTCTGGACACCTTGGTTTGACGGGCACCTGTCCTTCCTTGCTCCTGGCTTGCAGATATGGAAGCTCCCTGTCCCCTGAGTGAGGGACAGCGACACTACCTGCATCCCTGCTCCTTGTCTGCAGACTCTCCCATCGAAGCCACAGGCAGAGGAAGGGAACAGTGTGTTATTGTGGTTACACAGCCCACCAAGGCCGTTCGTTGTCGTCTGTGTCTCCTCTATGTCTCCAGGTCCACCTCCCACTCCTTCCTTGTTCCTTTACCTCGTTGTTCCCTGAGCACTAAGACTTCCTTTTTCCTTTTCCCCACATTGTTCAGGTTATGAAATGCCTGTGAGTAGTACTCTTCTTCCTTCCTGGGACCAACCCCATCTCTGCATCTCTCTCCCTCCCCATCTCTGTGTCTCTCTCCCTCCCCCATCTCTGTGTCTCTCTCCCCCCCATCTCTGTCTCTGTCCGTCACTGTCTCTGTCTCTCTCCTCTCCACCCCATCTCTCTGGCTCTCTCTCCACCCCATCATTCCCATACACACAGCTTCTGAGTGCAGGTCATCTTACAGCCCAGACCCCATCGCGTGCACCTGCTCTGGTGCCTCCATAAGCTGCATATTTCATCTTTATCATATCATCATGGTGGCAACATTACATTCCTCCCTGTGATTATCAGTCAGTGTCTCTCCAACTAGACTATACATTCCATGAGACCTGCTTTTAGTCAGCATTGTATCCGGGCCTCACTGGGGTGACAGGCGCTTGTGAAACTCCTGTGGAGAAAGAAGAGAGAGGGGAGGGAGGGAGAGGGTGGAAGGGAGGACGAGGGATGGAGGGAAAGGAAGGGAGGGAGGGAAGGAAGGAGGGAGAGAGAGAGAAAAAGGAGAGAAAGGGGAGGGAGGGAAAGAGGGAGGAAGGGAAGGAGGGAGGGAGGATGGGGGAGGGAAAAAGTAAAAGAAAGATGCAAGGAAAGACTTCAGGAAGGAGGAAGAAAAGCTGGACAAGAGGGAGAATGAATGGAAATTAAAGAAAGTCTCTAAAATGATATGTTATCATTTATCCTTAGATGTTGCAAAGCAACTAGAGATTAATGAAACTATACATTGCTTCCCTAGGTAGAGAGCACTAGAGGCAATCAAATAAGAGGCACAATCCTTCCATTCCATTGGCAGTGATCAGTAAATGACTGTAAGAACACATGATGACTACACTACTAACAGTACACACATGCACACACGCGTACACACACATGCGTGCACACACCTGCACGCACACACACATGAATTGAATAAACTATGTTGTCAGGCTGGATGAAGTCACCATATCTACGGAGAGGAAATGTTTTAGCAGCTTAAGAACTACCAGGCACTTACTGTCTCATATGAAGCCTGATGACCACACAAGGCCGTTCTTATGTTACAGTAAAGTCGTATGAGTGAATTTAGAAAACATGCTTTTTGTTGTAGGAATCTGATAATATAGCCAGAAACGAACGTGTAGCAATAAATTAAGTACAGAGAGAAAGTTGCTGCCCGTAGACTTATTCTGGAAAAGGATAATGGGACAGCATTTCAACAGAAGGCATGTGAAGAAAAGCTGTTGGTGAGGAAGCCAATCATTAACCACAGAGTTAATTAAAAAATAATAGTGTTATGCTGAGCGAAATAAGCTGGTTGGAGAAAGATAAATACCACGTGATCTCACTCATTTGGGGAATCTAATGAACAACATAAACTAATGAACAAAAATAGATCCAGAGACAGAGACGCATGGAACAGATTGTCAAACCTCAGAGGGAAGGTGAGTGGGACAGGGAGGGGATGAGTCAGAGATCAACCAAAGGACTTGCATGCATGTGAGCATCACCAGTGGACACAGACAGTAGGGGGTGAGGGCATGTACTAGGGGATGGCAGTGCCTGGGGAGAGGTCAATGGGGAAAAGGAGACATAGGTCATACTCCCACCAATAAAGAATTTAAATTAAAAAATACTATCAACAGCAAGGGTGTCTGTCAGCAGATGTTTACAGTTACTTGTTGTACAGACGGGACCAGGGTTGGTTGCTCACGGGGTACCCAGCACCGCGTGGGCATCATCTTCTCCTTGACAACAGGCAAGAACCACGAAGCTCCATGAAGGAATCAAGGGCTGGACCAGACGGCGGCACCCAACCAGCAAAGAGACAGGGAAGCCGGCACCACTGGACCCTCACACCGACCTGGGGCAGCTGGGCGCAGCCAGGAGCAGTCAGCTGCAACCTCACTTTCCTGGTCCTTGTGCAGGGTCTCTCAGGATACCCCCTCTCCCCCCACTGCTCAACACGAGCAAAGAGGTGGTCCTTAGCAAGCAGGAGGTGTGGTTCAGGCACGTCCCAGGCCCTGCCCTCAGCGGCCACGTTAGGAGCCATGTGCGCACTTTCTGGGTAAACAGTGTTCATGTTATAACAACCATCTTACTGCCTGGCCAGCATGGCTCAGTGGTTGAGCATCGACCTATGAACCAGGAGGTTACAGTTTGATCCCCAGTCAGGGCACATGCCCAGGTTGTAGGCTCCATCCCCAGTGTGGGGTGTGCAGGAGGCAGCTGATCAATGATTCTCTCATCATTGATGTTTCTCTCTCTCTCCCTCTCCCTTCCTCTGTGAAATCAATCCTATATAATAAAAGCCTAATATGCAAATCAATCAAATGGCAGAATGACCAGTGGAATGACTGGTTGCTATGATGTGCCCTGGCCACCAAGGTGCAGACACTCAACACGGGAGCTGCCTCCAGCCCCCAGGCCCCAGGCCAGCCAAGCAGGGTAATAGCACCCCCCCAACCCTGATCGCCCAGCTGAATGCCCTGCCAGTCACCCCACAGGTCGGCCCTGATCACCAGCCAGGCCTAGGGACCCTACCTGTGCATGAATTTCGAGCACCAGGCCTCTAGTGAAAATATATTTTAAAAAACCGACCTTCTTACTGATCAATGCTTTACCACTGTCTTTAGTGCATCCTCGCTTTTGATAAACATTAAAATGTTCATCGTTTCCTGAGTGCTGTTGAAATTCCAAATCTGAAAGATGTCATGTTTACGCACAATGAAAGTAACTCAGCAGTTTACTCTCAGACCATCCTTCCTCCTCCCACACATACGCATCACTGTCCTAGACATCACTGCTGAGCGGCCCTGAACCGCTGTGGGCAGGGACAATGCCCTCATGCTGCCACCACTGTCCTAAGGCCCCTTAACCTTCCATCCTCTTTAGCGACCATTTTCCCATGAGGAGGTGCTGTCTCAGGGAGGGTTCACAGTGCCCATGGCTACCTAAAGAGACTCGCGCTCCACAAATGCAGCTGGACGGGAAACATCCGGAAACGGACCGCCTCCTGGCAGGACTCGATGTCTACAAGTGAAGTTTTATGCATAAATAACGTGCGAGTAAATTATACAAAATGCATACGAGGTGGAAATGCTCACTTACTGACTTCAACAGTAGATGGCCATTTCTCTATTAATTCTTACTTACTTTATCTATATATTGTGGCCATTTCTCAAAGTAATGACTAGGGATTTTATCTACAAAAGGTGGATGCGGAATCACATTTCCTAAACAGTACATATAAGAGCTTGCAAGCTGTTTGAAGATTCTTCAGTGATTTCTGACAATGACCGCACACGCAAGTGATATGAATACAAGGGCATGCCATGAAGAGGACACACCTGTTTCTAATGATTGTGAGCTGCACAGTGTGTGAAGGGCAGCCCTGGGCACCTGGGATGGGTTCTGAGCCAGCCCTGAGCTCAACCTCCACTCAGAGCAGCCTGGGCACCCAGCACACAGGGGCCTGCCATGGGCTGCCTCTGACAGCAGGCTACACTGTCCCTGAGTTTCACAGGAGAAGGCCACCTTGCAATGAGTTGGGAAGTAACAGGATGCTGAGAGTGGGGTCACTCAACTCCACCTGCAACCTTTTCCTCCCGATGTTACTCCCAATGTGCCTGCACTTGGCTGTGAGTTTCCTCCCCTTCAGAGACATCAGGCGGGAGGAACCTTGCTCTCTCCTCACACTTGTCACACTTTTTCACACCCCATGGCTCTAGGTAAGCGTGTGCAATTACAGGCTGGGTGGGAGGAGGAAGGGACTTGGTGAGCCATTGACAGTGGCCAACATCTGTCTACAGCCTTTTGAAAATGGATACAGATCTGGCTGGCGTGGATCACTGGTTGAGCATGGACATATGAGCCAGGAGGTCATGGTTGATTCCAGGTCAGGGCACACCCCTGGGTCACTGGATCCATCCCCACTGGGGGGCATGCAGGAGGCAGCCGATCCATGATTCTCTCATCATTGATGTTTCTCTCTCTCTCTCTCTCCCACTCCCTTCCTTGCTGAAATAAATCAAAACATATATAAAAAATAAATAGAGTGGATACAGGAATGCACACACATATTCATGTTTTGTTTTCTAAGTTCAGAAACATTATCTTGTGACTATTATTAGAAACAATGTAAGTCTCCTCTGAAAACAAAATCTTTTGACAAAGACATGAACTTCCAACAAGACATCTTCAAAAGGTAATCTGTCCTTGATGACTGAATTGTTGTTAAGAAATGAGAGATCATTTGATACCAGACTCTCAATGTCCAGATGAATAAATCTATAGCACTTTACTTTCTACTCCTACGTGGTCTTCTCGGATTTGGTGAGAGGCACAATGTTTGACTTAGGAATAGTGGAAGCCGCCAAACGATTTACTGATGCCAGTGGGCATCACTGCTGCCTCCCTGCACTTAGTCCCCTATTTTCTTCTTCTCACCCAAATATCCCTCCTCCCATCAGTGGGCCTTGGTAAAATGAACCTCCTTGTGCCCAGGTAGATAGGCCTGATCCTCCTAGTGCCCAGACAGATAGGCCTGATCCTCCTAGTGCCCAGACAGATAGGCCTGATCCTCCTAGTGCCCAGACAGATAGGCCTGACCTTCCTAGTGCCCAGGTAGATAGGCCTGACCCTCCTAGTGCCCAGGTAGATAGGTCTGACCCTCCTAGTGCCCAGGTAGATAGGCCTGACCCTCCTAGTGCCTAGGTAGACAGGCCTGAGAGAGTGTAAGCCGATCAGCAACAGAAACACCTTCCACTGGGACTGTGGTGCCTCCACTCCATCAAGATGCCACATGTGCCCTGGCCGGTTTGGCTCAGTGGATAGAGTGTCAGCCTTTGGACTCAGGGGTCTCAGGTTCGATTACGGTCAAGGGCATGTAACTTGGTTGTGGGCACATCCCAGTGAGGAGTGTGCAGGAGGCGGCTGATCAATGTTTCTCTCTCATTGATGTTTTTAGCTCTCTGTCCCTCTCCCTTCCTCTCTGTGAAAAACAAATAAAATATATTTTTTTAAAAAAAGATGCCACATGCTCCCAATTGCAGTGTTGGGTGTCATGTGACTAGTCATGATCTAAGCTGGTCCCACCATAGGATGTCATGTGACTAGTTGTGATTTAAGCTGGTCCCACCATGGAGTGTCATGTGACTAGTCATGATCTAAGCTGGTCCCACCATGGTTATGCATGTGACCAGGTGTGCGGCCTAAACTGGTCCTACTGTGTGGCTGTGTGTGTAGTGTCTTGTGGCTCTTGGAGCTTCCAGCAGCCTCTCCCCACTATGAGCAAAGCCTGATGAGCAGCCCTGGGCCGACACAGAGGGCAGAGCTATGGGACCGGATACAGAGCCACAGCCCGAAGGCACCCTGAACTTTGGGCTCTGGTCCTGTCTGAAGCCCAGCTGTCACATAAGCCAACATGTGCCATTGCTGTTTAAGCTGGTTTCAGGCGTGTCCTCTGATTCCTACTGTGGAAAACGCCACAGGTGGCAGGTTGGCCTGAGAGGCTGAGGTGCCCTCCCTGAGCCACTAGTCACTTACAGCCCAGTCCTGCTGCATCACTGTCCTTCTTCTCCCCAAACAGTTCCCCACACGTTGACGCGGAAGATCCAAGACAAGCAGGAAAGCCTTGTGGGAATGGCACATCTTTGGGAAAGACAGAGCAGAATGTCCCATGTCGGTGACTGAGAAGATCATGAGACCTCGGTGAATGGGAGACAATGACCTCTGTCCCCACACTGGCATCAATGTGGGTGCCATCTCTGCCACACGGTGGGGTCCCATCAACCATGACTCTCTTCTTCCCTCCCTGCTCCCCCATGGAGACCCCATCCATGGACTGGCAGTTCATGCTGCCTTTTCTGAGAAACACATCCTCTGATTGGTCATAAAGTTGCAAGAAAATCACTTGTTTATATATTTATGACCTTAACTAGAGGCCAGGTGCACAAAATTCATGTGGGGGCGGTTCCCTCAGCCCAGTCTGCACCCTCTCCAATCCGGGATCCCTATCAGGACTGCTGGCTCCTAACTGCTCACCTGCTTGCCTGCCTAAACACCCCTAAATGGCCCTCTTCCAGCCTGATCACCCCTAACCTCTTCTGCCTGCTGACCTGATCACCCCCAACTGCCCACCTGCCAGCTTGGTCATCCCTTACTGCCCCCCTCTGCCGGCCTGGTCGCCCCACTCAGCTTGTTCCACCATCCGTCCTATTGTTTCAGATGTGACAGTCCCTGGCTCTTTATTTATATAGATTACATATTTGGGGCTTTTCAAATTAGAATTATTTCCTATGATTGTCTTTATACTTATTATCTAGAAACATTTAAAAGCAAACAAGATAATACAGGAGCCCACAGTGTTTGTAAAGCCCCTTTATGTAAATGTAAAGGCTTTGAGAAAGTGTATTGATTTTGGACTTTAGGGTACTGTAGTCAGAACTGTGTGTAACATATTATTCCAATGAAAAGATTCCTGAATTTGGTAATATAGGTTCAATGCATGCTCTGTTCTTAAAAAAAATGTTTAATGTTTCAATAAATGCATTAAGTTAATATGTATACAATAATGATTTTTCACTATAACAAAAATATTAAAATATTTTATTTAAAGTCTAATAAGTATTAAATGTGTATTTCATTAATATTTCTAATGGGGAAGTTTTCAGAGAAATTTCCTCCCATTTCTCCTAGAAGTGGAGTATTCTTTAATATATGCTGATTTGCACACAGTACACACGCCCAAGCTCCCTCAACTCTCCTTGGCTATAAAATAATCAAATGGTGCAATGCTCCGGGTGGGGAGCCTTAGAGAGAAAGGGAAGCGTTAACTCAGTTGGAAGGTTTTCATTGGCATGTGACCAAGATGCAGTGATTGAGGGTGTTCCTTCCGAGCTGGTAATGCATCTCAGCCACTTTCATTGATTCTGCAAGTACTATGGCCAGAAACAGCTTAGTATTCCTAAAAAGAGTCTAATTATCCTGATTTCCTTTCCAGGTAACTCATCCAAAGAGTAAAAGACAGATTAAAAGTCATGAAGGCAAATGCAATGTCCTGGCATGCAGAACACGCAAACCCACGGCAGATGGGATGGCGTATTGGCGTTCTACCAGGTTAGTAGGAGGTACTTTCGAAGCCAACACCCTCTCCCGGAGTGGCTCCAAGTGCAGCCCTGTGTCCACACGTGAACATGGACCCAGGACACTCCTGCTCCCCGGGCCTTCCAGCCTCCAGGCAGGAGGGGCGGAGTCAAGACAGAGAGGCCCTCCACTTCCATGGGAGACTGAACCAGGAGCAACCAAGGCCCATCAGACCTCTCGCAGAGGAACTGAGAGAGCCCTTGTTCGAGGGCCAAGGTCATGACCTCGCCCTCACCCCAACATGAGGCCGTCTGAGGCTGGGATCGAGCAGGCGGCCAGCGCACAGTCTCCTTCGGGTCCACGGGCAGCCTGGTGCACTGAGGCAGGGCCCCTGCTCCCTGTGCAATTCGCTCAGACCTGTTTCTGCTCTGCATGTTCCTGTAGATCCTAGGTTTACTGGGACATGTGCAGAATGACAGAGAAAACCGGACGAGTAGCGACCAACTTCCCAGACCATGAGCTGATGCCCTGGGGATCGCTGATCCTATTCAGGACCTGAAGAAATCGTCAGGGACTCCAGCAGAGGGCCATGGGCAGGGTCTCCACGGGAAGCTCTTTATTAGGGGAAAATCCTGGGAAATGCTCACGTCACCAACTAGATGGCGCCTAAATGCAGTCCTGGACATCACCATGGCGTCATGTTACAACTCTTAAACTAATTTTTCAAAAAGGCAAAATCTGCGGAAGTTTGTACAGGAAAAAGCAAACTATAAAAGCACTTCTCCAGGAGCCAGGAACCTAAAGGGTACACTTAGCTGAGGGACCAGCCAGCTGTTTCTGAGGAAGAACATTGCAGATTCTAGCACAACTTGTTTTCTGCTTAATATTTTGAAAATCTTTCTATAAAAAGCTTATATTGATTTTTAATTTAAAAAAATAGGATAGTTGACTCAGTAACATAGGTTTTCTGTCTGCATCGCACACAGCCTGTTTCCCCGTCTAGTTTCTGTGAGTTTCCGAAGCTTTTACCATAACTGGTCTGTTGCTAATGACTGGCTTCCCATGTAATTTATGTTCCCTAAGGATTAGATTCATTTGCGATGTTTTTTATAGCGATTTTTTTTTTTTTGCTTTTTTAATTTATCTTTATTGTTGAAGGTAAGACATAGATCTCCCTCCTCCTATTGCCATGATTTTCAAAAATGAGCTGTCTGCACAGAGAGAGCTATTTTCAAGGCCAGGTTTTGTCATGGACACCCTTGGGGCTCTGTCCTAATTAATCTATAATCCACTTGAACACTTTTGTGTAAATGAAAGCTGATGGGAGCAGAGTCTAAAGATTGTTAAATCAACGAAGTCGCAGAATATAAGTGAAATGTCTTCACACTAGCCTCCTGCCTCCTTCAGGGGAAGAGTGACCATGTAAACCTGCCTTGAACTGTGAAGAACTCATCATCAGCTACTGGTGAGCCGATTCTGCATTTTCAGCTCTTGAAAACATTACGTGGAAAAAAAAAAAAGATTAATTGTTCATTCATGTAAAAGAAGATAAGAGACTAAAAGTTTTCTTCTCACGTTAATCAATCACTTCACAAAATTATAAAATTCAGTACTAATAACACCTTCTAAATTGTACCAATTGCCTCCAATTGCTGAAATAAAAGAGAATTCCCCCCAGTGGGGAACAATGGGAAACCAGCACAGAAGGAACCGGGGGCTCAGGGGTCACTGAATGACCCTTGTCTGCTCACCCCATACTCATCGGAAGCTCTCATTCACTCCTGCTTGGTTTCCTCTGCTGGGCATTTCAAAATGCTGCCCCATTATTGGACTATATTTCACTGATTATGAAGTTTCCTGAGAGTCCGTTCACTTTCTCCCCCAGTTCTTCAGTCTCCTAAAAACCACACAGAAACAGGGGACTGAACTACTCTTTCCCAAGCACTTGACTCTAGGAGTCTCCTCTGGGTTCACCTGGAAGAATCTTTGTTCTTTGGATCCTAAATAGCATTTCTTTAAAAAGTATATTTTTATTGGTTTCAGAGAGGGAGAGAGAATCAGGGATCGGCTGCCTCCTACACCCCCACCCCCTCACCGGGAATCGAGCCCAAAACCTGGGCATATGCCCTGACCAGGAATCAAACGGTGCCTCCTGGTTCATACGCTGATGCCCATGGTGCCAAATAACAGTTCTTAGATCTTAACTTTCAGCTTAGATGCAGATTCCCAGGTGCACGTTGGTCTAACAGGCGCACCCACCTCCATGGACATGAAGAGGCTGGACTTGCACTGAGGAACTAGACATGGATGGACACACAGACTGGACATGATGCTGGGCCTGGCCCAATGCCATGCACCCATGGGGCCATGCCAAGGAGGGGCAGCCCCGTCCCCTGTCCCCAGCAGGGAGGAGCGTGCGCACTGTGATAATAAGCCCGTGAGACTGCATTTCATTAAAAGACGGAGGGAAGTCCTCTAAAATGGTTCTTAGTGGAATGGTCTCCAGCTAAGCAATAGTCAAAACACGCGCTTTCCCTCCGTTCCATTCACCTGAATGTCATGTTGACTGCGACGCCCACGGGGACTGTTCCCAGGAACAAGGCTTCCTGTTTACATGGCTCCTTTCACAGGAGATCCCTATGGTGCTTTACAAATGCCGCCTACCACTCACAGGGCCTGTCAATCACGGAGCCGGGGGTGGAGCCGGGCCTCGGAGCTCCCTGCCATTGGTTCTCTCCGCAGCACCAGCGGCCTAGTGTCACATGGGTTTTAGACGGGGAAATAAAGTTTGATGGACACTATTTGGCTTCTGATATTGTTCCACAGCACACCCCGAAGTCTTGGCCATTCAAGCATTCACATTGCAATTTTTCAAGAAACAGCCATTTCCTCACTCAATTTCAATGATCTGTGGGAAAGGACAGAACTAAATCTTCTGATCCCATGAATACAACATCTCGGTGTCCGCAAAACAATCCCCTTTTAAGCAGCGAATGAATGCACTGAATGGGTTTTGATAAATTTGCCCTAAATGCAAGATAATTTATTAATCTCGTGATTCATGGATTCAGCAAATGTACGTACCAGGCTCTGAATGTTGGAATTGTGGGGTGATTATAGGGTCTCCTCAGGCCTAACTGTTGGGGGATTTTGCACATAATAACCTGATGATGACAGCATCAATTTACTGGCTTATCAACTTGGGATATGTAGGACAGTATACTTGGGTGTTGGGAATAACTTTGAAGAGCCACACTGGCAGTTTCAACGTGTCCGCATATTTCATCGGAAGCGAGGACGCATGTCTTACTGCATATAAATGATAACAGCAGAGGGCTGGTCCACAGCTTTGCTTGCTGAGACATCTCCCAGACATATTCTTGGACAATGTTGAAAGCGCCATCTGCATTATTATGAATATTCATGGTACAGTATAGTTTTTGAAAAGCTGAAGGACACATTCCATCAGATCCTTTGTAGTTTAGGAAATAAATAAATAAATAAATAAGGATGTACGAGATACAACGGGTCGGATGCAACAAAACAAAATTCTCTTTTCCTTGACAAATACCTTCGTCTGCCTTCCCGGCCCCATGAGACCCCAGGGCACGTCTCTGCCACGTGCTCTCTGCCTCACACTTGTCTCCTGTTAACCTGCTAGAGGCTTCCAGCTGACAACGTGGGGAATCCCACGGAGGCCTCTTATGGCGCCTTCTTCACTAGTCATCATCTATACTAATGAAAAGGTAATGTGCTAATTAGATCAGACATCTTCTGGACAACCTTCCGGATGTCCTCTGGACAAAGCCATGGTGATGGGGCCAAGGCAGAGGTGGTTAAGGGCAATCAGACTGGCAGGTGAGAGCAGTTAGGATGATCAGGCTGGAAGGAGAGCAGTTAGGGGGCAATCAAGCTGGCAGGAAGAGGTGGTTAGGGGCAATCAGGCCAGCAGGAAGGTGAGCGATTAGGAGCTAGCAGTCCCGATTGTGAGAGGGATGTCCAACTGCAGTTGAACATCCTCCATGGGGTCCCAGATTGGAGAGGGTGCAGGCTGGGCTGGAGAACCCACTTCCCTTCCCCGCACACAAATTTCATGCATCGGGCCTACAGCAGGTCTATAAGGACGATTAAGACCATTAAGCAGATTGAAAGGGAAACCTCCACTCAAGGACTTGCTACAAACATCGTCACCTTCCCTCTTCAGGACTTGAGTCTCATCATCACATTAAACATAAAGCAAACAAATTAAAAATAAATGAACAAAAGTAACAGGTTCAGAGGACAGACCGTGCCTGAGGCACAGCTCAGGTCTTTGGCGAGGATAACAGAGCATCTCATGGTCCCTGGCTCTGTTTTGGAGTTTCCTTCCACAGGGACACACTGACAGCCTTGCTCCTAACTGAGGCGCACATTGCACTCACTGGTCAACGCATCACATGTCCCCTTTGCTTGGTCCCAGTTCAGATCTGTCACTGTTTCCTGTGCAACAGGAAATCATAAACACTGACAGAGACGCCCTTGCCCCTCCTGGAGAGGGCTATTCAGCACTTTATGGCCTAATTAAAGTAAAAAGCTACATGAAAATTAAAACAGCTACTGCCCACTTTCTCTCCTTCGGCACAGATTACACTGAGGAGTGTTGCTAGCTCGCTCAGAATCTGAAGTGATTAAAGAGGCGAGATGGTCTCAGAATTTGAGGAAATGCCAGAATCTTTAATTTTTAGGTTTGTATGGGTTAATACATTAGGATCTTTTGTCTGACACTCCTTGGAAAAATTTATCTGTGTTATGATGGAGAATTCCAGAAACAGGGTACATGCTAAATCCAGGGATCTGGGAATAGCAGAAGTATGCATGCCTGTGAACCATGCATACGGTCAGCAGCCGGAGGCCAACGTCTGCAATCTGACTTTATCGATGGAATGATTATTTGGCAGCCTTTTTACACAGACGTGCAGGCTTGACATTTATGTTAGAGGACACCATGAAACATGCGCCTGTAAAATTTCAAATTCATTTATTCCATCTTAATGATGGACAGGAATGGCACAATGGCGAATGGCTAACGGAGCTTCACAGGAACCAGGGAATCGGAGGAAGTGACCAAGGAAAGTGTGGGACAATCACACACCCGCAGCAATGTGGGGCCGACAGAGATTCCACCGGTCCTGCTCCTCCCAACCCCACGGCGCTAGGTCCATGCATACAGGGTCGGGGCTGATCCCAGGATGGGGATTTTGAATGTCTGACCTTCAGACCGTTGTTCAGACCCAACCACAGCAGATAAAGCCGAGAGGTTTGCACTGGCCAGTGCTCACGCATGTTCCTGTAAATCGGCAGGACATGTGAACTCAGCCAGGACCATGGCTCCTGGCTCCCCGAGGTCAGTCTGTAGGACCATGGCTGTCTCTCCCGCCATCTCTCAGACCACCTCCTGCCCACTGGGGAGCAGCCAAACTGACCGCCCGGCCAACAGCCTGTCCTCCAGGCCTGGCCACCACCACCTCTGTGGCCTCCACCTCGTTCACCTCTCTCCCGGGACCCAGCAGCCTCTGGCCTTGAGTGTTCAGGGGGGATCAGTTCCCCAAATCAGGCTGTGATGTCTACACGTGTTCATGAGGCTCTGACTCGGTTTCATCCACCTCCCATGAGCGCTCACACTAGAGGGGGTGAGGCGGTGAGGACACCTGATCATCACCCACTGGCCCCCTGTCTCAGGGTCGATGGAGCATGAGGTCATCCACGCATTCCGCGAGAAGCTGTCTTGGGGCCCGACAACACATGCAGAATCATGGATGCGAGCTTCCAGGAGACATTCCTAACTGCCAGGAACATGGCCTGTTCTCATGCTGTTCACGGATAGTTAGTGTGGAGTCTTTGCTCTAGTTTGAAGAATGGAGGAGAGAATCGCTCTGAGAAGCTCAAGGGAAACTAAAAGGAAATGCAGACGAGGGAGTATGGAAAGGAGCTCAGCTCCTACCCCAAGAGGCACGGCCAGGAGGCGAGCGCAGGGGCAGCTGCCGGCACACACACTTGACCTCGTCTCCTAAGTAGGGAGTTGTTTTCTACTGCGACTTCGTATGTGAGATAGAGAGAACATGCCCGGCTCAGCTCATGTAGACATGGGCTGCACAGGAGACCTGGGCCTGTTGTGGGGAAGAGCGCTGTGTAGACCTGAGCACTCATCACCCTCTGCAATGTGGGCGGAGCCATTAATGTGCAGGGAAACAAGAAGATCTTGAGACCACAGTAGTTAAATATTTTGTAAAGTTTCTAAAGTGTTCATGCCCTGACCGGTTTGGCTCAGTGGATAGAGCGTCGGCCTGCGGACTGAAGGGTCTCACGTTCAATTCCGGTCAAGGGCATGTACCTTGGTTACGGGCACATCTCCAGTGGGGGGTATGCAAGAGGCAGCTGATAGATGTTTCTCTCTCATCGATGTTTCTAGCTCTCTATCCCTCTCCATTCCTCTCTGTAAAAAAAAAAAAAAAAAAAAAATTAATAAAGTGTTCAATAACAATGACTTTCCAAATCCATGGACATTCTGACCTGAGGATTTTGTCTGGTTGTCTTTTCTTAAGTAGAGCATCACACCACGTACCACCACCCATGGCCCCGCTCAGCTGTCCAACTCAATGCCCCTCTGCCTCTTCATCGGTTCAGGCTCATTAGCAGCCGGAGGAGGCGTGGCAACTGCTGTGTCACGTGCTGTCCAAGGGGTCGGTGACGGGACAGTGAGCTCGCACAGGGAAGTGTGTGAAATCTCTGATGGCACCATTTCCCCAGGCACTGCTTATCCCAAGGTTCTGGATACATTTTTTAAGGCAGGGACTGTTTTTTACATTTTTTATATTTCTCTGAAACCTAGGATCTGAACTTATGTAATGACGGCTTGAGGGTTTTGCTTTTGTGCAGTGTGGGTGGTGGTTGCAGTCTGTGTGGTGTGTTGTAGTATTTGTTAAGATCAATACATTTCACATCTATGGGACCAAAATTTTGAAATCTTAGAAACAGAGTAATAAAACCAAAGGAAAAACATTATAGACAGAATCTCTGGTTTCCAAGCATAAAAGGTGAGACTGAAATTTGGTGAATATTATAAACTGAGGTCATTTTAATCAATGACGTATTATTTATCATTGTCATATAACAAATATAAAAAGCAGATACTCTTCAATAATTAGGGTTTATTATTAACCTGTACACTTACTTTAGGTTTCTCTTACAAGGTTTTAACTTATAAATGTGTAGGTTTACTTTATGATACTTTACTGTTCAATAACCACTTGCATATTTATTAAGTTTAAAATAATTAAAATATGCTTATTGTATTAAAACATGTCTAAACGGGAGCCAAGACGTTTCAAATGAGGAGAAACATAAATATAGCTTCAAAAAGTTTTAACACATAAAGTAATTGTGTGCCACTAATAGAACTAACAGATTTGACCTAGTCTTCAAAGGAAAATAATCCTATATCATAAAAGGCTAATATGCAAATTGTCCCCTCGACCAGGAGTTCGACTGGGAGTTCAACCAGGGGGTAGGGCAACAGGCCAATAGCCTGGGGCTCCTCCTCCCTGCTAGCTCAGCCAGATCATCCTTATTGGGGCAGGCTGACTGGACTCGACCTGTGCATGAATTCATGCACTGGGCCTCTAGTTAACATATAAAAGGGATATGTCTCGATCTACACCCATATATTCACTGCTGAAAAACTCATCAAGCTATACCCTTGAAGTGGGTACATTTTATTGTATATAAAAACAAATGAATTATTTTATGTGAAATTAATAAAATTGGTGAACAAGTAAAAGGGGAGGACATCTCTATGTAAGTGATGAGAGTATGAGGAAAAGGCAACAAGGAAAATGGGAGAGGTGTTTAGGGGAGACAAGAGCAGCCAGGCAGAGAGCAGAAGTGGAATATTCCAGAAGGGGATCAAGGCCAGTGCAGACCACAGTTGTGGAAATGAAATGATGGCTGGTGGAGTGCAGATGCAAGCAGCTCCCGGTTAGGAGCTGTGTGACAGGGAGGAAGACAGCCACAAGGTGCAAGTAAAAACAGTTCTTAGAAGAGCTAGATGTGAAATGAAAAGCGGGGTTGGAAGGATGGCGAGAACCACAGCCACGTCACAGGGAGGGTCCCAGCTCAGGCATCTGACCTTGGCCCCTGGTCCAAGGGCATCCCTGCCCAGTCCCTTCCTCCTCCACTTCCCATCCATCTGTCAAGTACCTGCTGGATACCTAAGGCTCCTTCCCTCCATGTTTTTCCATAAATTCTGCTTAGGAAGAACCGACTTCTCCTTTTCCACATCCGAGGCTCCTCTCCATGGCACCCGGAACACTCCCCCTACTTCGCCAGGTGCCAGGCCCCTCCATCAGTACACAGTGGGGTGGGACCCTCACACACCCCATCTCCCTGTCCCCAGCACACAGCTTCCAGGCTCCCACGGGGAGCACTTCTGTGAGCACGTGAAGGAGGAACAAGAGCTGTAACTCCTGACCTCACAGCCCGAGGCCCTGCGCCTGAGCGCATGCTGGAGGCTGGAACGGGAATGGCTGTGAGCAGGCCAGGCCCCCTTCCCGACCACCCCCTGAGAGAGTGCACAATGAGGGCCCTCAGCAGAGTCCTTGTCTTTCTAAGCACATCTTCACACCAGCCTCTGGCAACACGCGTCAGAAACCGGGGACAGGGCTTAGCTGAGACAGATGGTCTCCGATTCTCCTCCAGCCGAGAAGCCCACACCCTCCATCAGTAGCCGGTGGGTCTCTTGGTTTCCAGGCCCAGATGGTCATGGGCTCCTGACTGCTCGAGAGGCTACAGCGAGCCCACCTCCTCTTGCAGTCCCCACCCGGGAGCCACTTCCTAACCAGGTGTGAGTGGACAATCTCAGCAAACGGGAGGTGACGGGCAGGCCGACCAGCCTCCTCCCATCAAGTTACTTCATTTTAGTGACACGAAAAGTAGGAATATTTTGGGGCTTCAAATATCACAGGACATTCATTCCTGACTGATGATGTTCCTGGTCGGTTTAGCACGAGGACACATTGCCCGTTACAGAATAGGCTCCGCTCCTGGTCAACAAGTTTAGAATCACAAGGAAGCCTTTTCCAGGAAACACTGCTAATCACCATCCATGCAGCCCTCTGCCTTAGGCTAACTATGCGGAATTTCTTAAGGTGAGACTTCCTGTCCATTCTGAGAAGTGAAAGGGTGTCATTTCCAGAAAAAAAAAAAAAGACAGGGGGCAAGGTGTATAATATTTTAGGGACCCATCTTACCCTCTTTCATTGTCATACTTTCAATGGAGGCGGTGTTAAAACAAGTGTATTATCACCGGTAGAAAGTACCTTGAAGACTCATTGCACGTCCTCATCGTGGATGGTATAGTTTCAAAAATATTTTCAAATGAGAAACTGCCCCTGGGATTTCAAAATATGCTGCTAAAATATGTGCTTCTCAAAATGGATTGGTATTTGACATTCTGTGGGGAAAAGCTGGTGATATTTCTATTTCTGATGGTCACACATGGTGACGATCTGAATCACTGTATACCATGTATAATGGGCATCTGCGGATGTGCCAGAATAAGTAATATCAGTTAGATGACAAATCTGGCAGGAAAAGTAAAACACACGAAACACGTGTACACAACCATTGAAAGAGATTCAACATTTCTTTGCAAAATGGAGAGCTCGAGGCTCTTGCCTGCGTGGTGTGTGCGCCCAGGGCTCTGGAGCGCTGACACAGTGCGGGGAGGGCGCAGGGAGAACAGTGAAAGGGTGTGTGTGTTACCATCACCTGCAGAGCGGAGAGGTGCGTGAAGCACACCCTGCCCCACGCCCCCTTTGGCAGGACCCACAGGCCCGGGGGGGCAGGAGGAGAGGGACGGGACGTGAAGGGCACCCAGGCGTCTGCAGTCCCTTACAGCCTGGGTGCAAAAAGCCTCCCTCAGGCAGCAGATTGCGGGTTATAATTCCTTACAGGACTGCGCTTCGTCACTGTTATTAAAATCAACATATCTCTGTCCATTCGGAAGTGAATGAGGAATAAAGAATACTCAGTGAACGATGTTTGATATTCAGGAAGTTCAGACTAGGGGTCTCTATATACTTACAGAGAAGTAAATACTAAGGATGAAGAACAGCCTTGATTTGACAGATCGCCTTAAAAAACCCCGACGTAGCCCCACTCAACCTGAACGAATACGGATAAAGAAGGTGTTAGGATAGGAAGCAACCTGGCCGTTTGTCTGGAGTTCAAGCCCTCATTGCCAGTTCACCTTCTCCACCCGCTAGAGCCCTACAGTCCATCCACTTGTGCCTCTGAGCGAGCTGGTCTTGCCTCGGCGTGTAATGTAGACACTTTCCATTCGTAATCCCGTGTTCTCTCCAGGCACACCTAGGAGGCAGATTTTTTCTTACTTTCTAGCCCATTCAGCAGCTCCTCTCCGACTGTATTCAGCAGGTGACCAACGATCACTTATCGAATGAATGGATACTTTTCTGAATGTGCCCTCCAAGCCCCCACACCCAGTTACTGCCAACACGAACCCTTGATCAGAGCACTCATTGCAGCAGTGAGAATCTGGTGGCCCAGCCAGCGGGGCTCAGTGGTGTAGCGTCCACCCATGAGCCAGGAGGTCAGGATTTAATTCCTGTGAGGGCACATGTCTGGGCTACGGGCTCCATCCCCAGGGGGGCGTGCAGGAGGCAGCCAATCTATGATTCTCATCATTGATATTTCTACCTCCCTCCCCTTTCCCTTCCTCCCTCAAATCAATAACTAACTGACTACATCGCCAGGGTAGGAAGTCAGAGCAGATAAGGTGACGACACTGGGTCCCAGGTGTCAAGACACTATGGGCCCCATATTCCGGGACAGACCACGTCGGATTCCAGAACCACGTGGTGCCGGGGAAGGTTGAGAGGTTGCCAGGGGGCTTTGGGTGAAAGCATCACCGCCATTGGTGAGCTGCCTCGCTTAGCTCTGCGCCAGCTGCTCGGGAAGGGATCTCCTCCCAGAGGCAGGAGTCCGCCCGCAATGGACCAGGTACCGCTGCCTGAGCATCGCCAGCGACGTCAGGATTGTGAGGCGAAGAACAGTGTCTGCTCTGCCTTTCGGAATCTCTGTTTCTGAACAAACAGAGTAAGTTGTGTTTTTAGAAAGATGACATGCTCCATAGGCTCCTAGAACAAATGTTTCAAAACGGGATTGAAACTAAGAATGGACAAGCCCTTCGGCTGGAGGGACCGGGCCTGGGAGAGACGTGGTTCGGGCCGGCTGCCTCTCAGGCACCTGGTGCGCTAGAACCTGCAGGCTCCTGGGCTCAGTGGGAGACTAGGAACCCTGGCAAGGGGTGCCTCCCATGCCCACAAGGATCCCCTATAAACCTCTGCCAGGGCCCACCCACTACCACTAAGTCTCACTCATTCCTGCAGATGGCCCCTTAGTTCTGGGTGCGTGCATGGTGTCCCTGTGTAACGGCTTCACAACACACTGCAGTCACAACGCCTCTCTCGCTGCCTCCTGTTCCTTACCACCTGCCTGCCCCTGGCACACGAGGATCAGATCCTCTCCGTGTGAGGGTCCTTCCCGTGGTGGGTCCACACTGCGCTGGACGGAGCCGGAGAGAAGGGGTTAAGCCGATGGATGGCACGTAACACGCCTGCTGCCACAAGCACTGCTGCCAGCACTCGCCAGTGCCCTGTGCTGTGCGGTGAGCCCGCAGCAGGCTGCGGGGTGAGGCATGGCCCCGGGGGGGCGCCTGCTGGGAGCAATGAGCCCCTGGGGACCAGGAAAGGTAAACGCGTCCCTGAGCTGGGGGAACGTTCCCTATGCCAAGGACTGAGGCACGCATGGGTCACACAGCCAGACCCTCACGGCAGGGCCCCCCCGCCAGTGCCCTGTCGTCCAAGAAAGGAAAGGCCTGGCTGGGAGGCAGCAGCTGGGGAATAAAGACACTGTCCTCCCAGCCACAGACGAAAGCACGGACTCAAGACAAAATCTCAACAAAATTAAAAATAAATGTACGTGTGTTGCCCAAGCCTGGAAACCATAGGAAGAAACAAAGCCCTCCAAGGAAGTGCCAGGCTCACGGGAATTCTAGTGATGAGGATGTGGTTAACGCCATAAACGCCATTGGACAGTCGCACAGGCAACCAAGCCGACTAGATCTGCAGGGATCTGGAGAGTTTTGAGAAAAGCCCAGAAAATGCATCCCAGGAAGATCATGAGGTGGAAAATAACTTTTGAAAACATGTCAGAAGGTATGCAGGCGAAAGATAGCCACTGAGAGTGCCAGGGGCACATGGAGGGGGAGGCACGAGGTAAAGGTGAAACGGCTAAAACACAGCTAATTCCCATGAAACAGCCCGTGTCCTCGCACGGCAGCCCCACCTGGCCCCGCGGCCTTGGGCGTGAGCCTGAATAACATCTGGTGTGAGGGGAAGCGGGCCTCAGGTATTGGAGCTCTTAACCATAGAGGTCCATGGAGGAAAGGAGACGTATGTAATACTTTAAACCAGTGGTTCTCAACCTGTGGGTCACGACCCCTTTGGGGGTCGAACAACCCTTTCACAGGGGTCTCCTAAATACATCCTGCATATCAGATATTTACATTATGGTTCATAACAGCAGCAACATTACAGTTATGAAGCAGCAACGAAAATAATTTTATGGTTGGGGGTCACCACAACATGAGAAACTATATTAAAGGGCCACAACATTAGGAAGGTTGAGAACCACTGCTTTAAACAATAAAGAATTTAAATTTTTAAAAAAGGAAACTCAGGAGAACAATGGCATGGTGTTTCAGAAAACGATTTCATTTAAATCATCTATCTATCTATATAAAAGCCTAAGTGACCAAGCAATGGAAAGACCCGTTGACCGATTGCTGTGATGAGCACTGACTACCAGGGGGCAGATGCTCAATGTAGGAGCTGCTCCCTAGCGGTCACTGTGCTCCCATGCAGAAGCCCCGCTCAGCTGACCAACAGGTGCCAGATGCTGAGCTCGTGGCTGGCAAGTGCAGCTGCAGCAGAGCTACTGAGCGGTGGCAGCAGGCGGAGCCATGATGGGTTGGAGCTGCGCAAAACCTGGCCTGGACTTAGCTCCTCCCTGGCTGCCGGCCACTTCGCACACTACTGCATCCCCCGAAGGGTCCCGGGTTGCGAGGGGTGCAGGCCAGGCTGAAGGACCCCACTTGTGCACAAATCCATGCACCGGGCCTCTAGTGGTTTTAGAAAAGAAGTCTTTGAAAAACGAAAAAAAAATTCTGTTCAATGTTTGCCATACGGCTCTTTTATTAGCCACGTTCCAGAAGTCAAACATGAAGGAAAAGATGCAAATCTCACTGTAAATCAGACTGCAGGAACGATTCCACTCACACAGTCATGCGCATTTACGTCGCTTTCCATTAATCCCACAAGCTGAGGCCAGAGGACACCTCTGGTTTGACTGTCCCTGAGAAGCTGTAGCCCCCTGCAGGAGGTTTTATTCCCACAGACTCTAAGGTAAATGGATTTGGGGTCCATTGCATTTGTTTAAAAAGATATGAATAGCTCTAATCGGTGTGGCTCAGTGGATAGAGCATCAGCCTGCATACTCAAGGGTCTCAGGTTGGATTCTGGTCAAGGGCATGTACCTTGGATGCAGGCATGTCCCCAGAAGGGGGTGTGCAGGAGGCGGCTGATCGATGTTTCTCTCTCATCGATGTTTCTAACTCTCTAGCCCTCTCTCTTTCTCTTTGCAAAAAATCAATAAAATGTATTTTTAAAAAAGATATGAATAGTACTTTTCATTTTTGCAGAGCAAAATTGACTTCAAAAGAAGCTATTCTGGGGACAACCATTCTAAAATAGGTACAAGAGAAAAATGTGCTTGTTTTTCAACCAAGAGCAGAGAAGCGGGGACAGAACAAAGCTCTCCCCAGATGTGAGATGAGAAAATATTACAAACTCTGTTCATTGTGGGAAGAGCATTAACGCACCTATGGCTTCTGACAGTGGTGTGCTGTGTTTTCCCTTTTTGAATTCTGTACAGACTTTGAGCCGAGAAACGTTCTGAAAGAATTCTCCTAGAAATTTCATCACCCCTTCCCCCACACCCACCTCACCTCCAGGGCAGGATTCAGGCAGCTAGGAAAACACCCTGGCCGCACGGGAGGGAGGATGTGTGCCTGGGCACAGGGGGTGAGGAGGCTGCAGATGGCAGCAGAGGGTCACGAGGGCCTGCCCCTGGGCTCGAGCTGAGCAAATCCATCGCATTCAGGCGCTCACTTAGATGATGTGACTCAGTGAGGTGCCCGGAGCACATGTTCCTGTGAGGAACAGTATAAAATGCGCATGAAGCCCCACGAGGAGATGACTGACTCCCTGGAACCCACCTGATGGGCCTGGCCGTAAATGACGTGGGTGACATGGACCACTGAGTCTCTCCTATTTCATTTCTTAGGACTCAGCTGCCTATGAACCCAACCGTCCTTGACCTCCACTCATGGCTTCCAGCACAACCTCATTATTCAACATTGCCTGAGGCCAACACGGGCTTCGGGGTACCAAGTGTCGAGAGCATCACTTTCTCGCGGTCACTCCTACCCACTCGCCCAACGTTCAGGATCTAAGAGAACACGCACAGCGGATCCGCCATGATGACCTCCCCATGGGGACCCAGAGGAAGGCTCACACAGACGACCAGCTCTTGCTCTGAAGTGAGTGTTCATTCATTCTGTTTCCATGCCCCATCAGAAGCGGCCGGTTGCTCTCAGGGAAATTTGCCCCACGAGTGAAGAAGGGAGAACAGTGGGCAGGAGGAGCCAGCTTTGGAACTAGGAATGATTTGTTTCTGAGAAGTAGACACACAAAACTGCCACCCTCTAACTCGACAACGAGTGAAACGTCACAGATCTAAGGGCTGATCATCGGCACTTTCCTCTGTGGAAAGTTGCAATATTCCGTTTGCTTTCTTTCTCTCTTCCGGTTCTGTTGGCCTCTGTCCCAGGGTTGAGGTACACAGATGACTGTAACTCCTGAAGTGTTTATCTGGGGGAGGTTTAATCTGGATATAGGTTCATTACACTGACATATAACACATGAGACAATGCAGTTCTCAAAAACCGCACTTGACCTACATGCTAGGCTGCAAAGGAGTAACATTTCCCATAAGAGTGAGCCCGGAGGCACTGGTGCAGTGACACTGGCTGCTGGGACCGACCGCGGGGTGTGATGTCGGGGACACTGTTCCAGTTCTGCCAAGATGGGTCCCTGCTGCCCCGCAAATGCCCACTGTTCAAGTCATTCACTTGAGTTAAGAAAATTGCCAGCAAGACCTCCATTAAAATGCAAATGTGTTCCCTGGGCAGGAAAACACGTTAAATCATTATCAGCCATTAACACTTTAGTCCAAATTAGTTTCAGGTTTATTAGCCAATTACTCAAAGTACAGCACAGAAGGAGTGCCAGGCCGGCCAGACTCGTCTCGGTTCCGCTGAGGAGAACCGGGAGACAACGAACAGAACCATTGTGAGGCCCGGCAATGGATTCTGACCTTGTTGTTATTCAGGAGTTTGGGGCCTGCAAAACTCTCACAGAAAAATTAAAAAGTGGGATGTCTCTAGGCCAAACAAGGGTCAGATTCCTGAGCTCTGGGGCACCTCCTCCCACCCACCACATGGCTTCTGAGGCAACCCCAGAACGAGGGCTCTCTGAGAAAAACCTTTTGAAAATCATTCGTTAATCCATTTATTCTTGCGGCCATACCCCCCTTTGTCCTCCTTTCCCACATACTGAACAGAAGCCGAAGGTGCAGGTGGACGTAGGGCTTGGGCGTGGGCTCCTCAAGGGCACCAGGTGTCCAGGTCCCATGGCAAAGCCCCTGCACCTTCGCTGGGCGGAGAGCTGCTCAGGCCTGCTCTCCCCGACCTCCCAGGGGTCAGCAAAACCCAGATACACCAAATGGATGCGCAGCCCTTCCTCTTCAAGACTATCCCTGACATCCTTTCCAGCCTCACGAGCGGAGAAGGCAGTGCTGCTAAATGCTTCAGGCCTCCTACAGGCGGACATGGACCCGGAACTTCTAGAAACTGCTCGAAGGAGAAGAAGAGAGTGGAAAGGAGCTCCAACCAGATTCTTTGGAGGCACCTGACTAGTTCAGCGTCCTGCTAAGGTCCCCCTCCTCAGCCAGCTCACAGGGACGTGCACCTGCAGGCAGGAGCACTGTGATATGAGGCCCAGAAGGGTTCTTCGCTCATAAAGTACCAGCAGACCAACATCGGAGGCAGGTCATGCTCCTCGGGGCTTCGAAAGGAAACCTAAGTCATTCTTACACAGTCTAAGTGTGGGGTGGGGATAAGAAGAGGCACGGAAGTGCATGCCAGGAAGACACGCACACACGTGTAAGGAAAAACTGTGCCAGGATGAGAGAGTAAATGGAATCAAAAGAGAACCAAAAATTCCATGTCCAAGTTACGCCTAATCACTTGGCTATTGACCACAGGAATGCATGAAGAGAGACTAGTGACACCGGCGGGCACTGTCATGGTTTTGCCAGAAAGCGGAATTTCACACCCTTTATGTCTGTTCCCTGCAGAGTGATGTGGGAGAGGCCCCGTAAGGGCTGATGATGTGGGAAAAGCCTCACCTGTCAGTCACCGCTCAGTGGCCAGAGGAGACATGGCCACTGCACTGCCAGGGCACACATCCAGACACGTAAGCCAGACAAGAGGCGTTCTCTCTCCTACTCTCGATTCTCTCACACCCGGGCTCCTGGCTCTCCTGGTGCAGGGTCGCGCCCTGCCCTCGCCCACGTGGTTCCCGGAACGTGGGACCCACACAGGGGCTGATGGACTGAGTTTAGCCTGATGCTCCGGGAACCAACTGCCCAGGAACAGGCGCTCGGCGCTGCCTCTGCTTCAGGCCCCGCTGAGCCCCAGCCGCGCCTGTTCTAGGACTCGGCCCAGGGAAGCGGCTTGCAGACCCCAGGGACTCAACTTCTGGAAAACAAAGCCTTTTGCCACATCCCCTTCTCCCGCTCATTCCAGAGGTGCCCCAAGAACCCCACGCCCACCAGTGACCAAGAAATGTGGTTCTCCGGCAGCACAGTGCTTGGGTCCAAACTGATCACTTTCTGTTCTCACAGCCACCACGTGAGAAGGCGCTCGAGATCTGAGAAAAGCATTTACTTTAAATTCAAGAGAAGTCTGCATAATTAGAGCTTGACTCAAGAGGAGTTAATTCTGTCATTTTAGGAGAATTAACTAAAAAAAAATGAGGTCTGAATAAATAAGGGGAAAAAGTCAGTGCCTTGCTATTTTTTGTGCCATTTTCAGAAATCTCTTAGCAACTCAACATTTGTGGAGCAACCAGATCCTGTATGCGTGCAGATTGGAATTCGTTCTCCAGGAACGTGGGAGAAAAATTGGCATCTAGGTTATAAAAGTGAGATTCCAGAGGGTCAAAAAATTTTGATTTAAATAATTCTAACTCGGTGAAACTGGAGACTTCTGGTATATGAGCATGATGCAGGAGATAGGGTTTTTGTCTAATTGTGAATGTCACACACAAATCAACCAGGAAAAGAAAACTCACCCTCTCACTCTCCGCCTCCACGTGTGATTTCCATCAAAACATAGGGACGCATCTTCTGGGGAAAACATGTTTGCGAGGAGGTATTTGGACACCGCGGCAGAGAGAGAAAGAGGAGAGGCACAGAGAGTGGGAGATGGCCCACCAGAGACATGGCTGAGAAAGTGCCGGGAAGCATGTCCCTACACACATGTGTGGGGTGGAACCGGGGAGAAACCACATGGCGGTGAAGGGACGTGGGCAAGTGGGGAGTCTGGCACACAGTTCTGTGGGACTCAGTGGCGCTGGGTGACCTGAGTCCCACAGGGCGGCCATACTGGGAGGAAGCAGTCAGTCTGCAGAGAGAAGGGTCTTCAGCTTGTGGAAAACCGTCCGACGGGAGACTGGCTGTCGGGCCTCAGTCCCCGGCCAGGAACCGGACCCCCGTGGACGCTGGGTATTAGCAGTCAGGAGTGGTCTCGGGCGCGGGGAGACACCTGATTACGCACGAAGCAGCATTGCCAGCGAGGAGCCATCAGACAAGCAGCTCCTCCACACAGCCCTGAGCAGCCGCACCGGCCGGTGGGTAACACACCTTGATACCAACTCACACAAGGAGGCTTCTTGGAGACAGGGGCGTCCAGACCTGGTTACCGAGTGGTGCCTGCCCAGTGTGTGCAGGGAAACTGCTGCCACTGCCTGCACATGCGTGTGGCAAACTGACCTTGGATGCCCGGCGCACTTAGGGTTCCCACCCTGCTACTCCCTCACCCACTCCAGGAATCGCTCGTTCCTTGATTACGAATAACAAATAGTCCACCAAATAGTGACACAAACATAGTAGGAGAAAAAGGGCGGGAAGCAGTAAGTTTATAAATCCAGACAATTAAGGACAGAGGGATGTGTTTACTTTTTATATTATCAGAATTTCACAATTATTTTTGCTGGAATTCACCCAGATATTCACAGATTGACACTCATTTCCATGATAAAAGACACCTGGTTCTCCTGCGAACCCAATCTCATGTTATATAGAGAAATCGTCGAGGCATCACTGCTAAAAAGGGGATTAGAGAGGACTGCTGACACCCCCGCATCACTTACTGTTTTACAAGGATTACTAGTCAGGCAACAATACAAGAAAAACAAATCAAATCTGTCAACTGTGAAAATGAGATGATACAACTCTATCTGCTTACATGTGACTAGAGGCCCCGGGCATGAAATTCCTGCAGGGGGCGTGGCTCTCATAGCCCCAGCTGCCCTGGCCTCCTCCAGAAGGTCGCCCCGGATGATTGTTGTGCTGTTTGGTCTAATTACACATTAGCTCTTGTTATATAGGATTATATTCTGAAAAGGCAAATAAAATCAATTTTAAAACTAGCTACTACAATCTAAGAAAACATTAACACAATAACAGGAATCAAATTATGAAAAAAAAATTAGCTTTTACATAAAAATCAACAACCAGTTGGAAGATTTCATGGAAAAAGAGTCCGTTTACAATTGCTATAAAAATGTAAAACAGGAGGCGATAAACTTAACGAGAAATGTGCAAGAGCGCATTTCCGCACCTTCAAAGCCCTGCCTACAGACACCAAGACATAAATGAATGAAGAGATGCTTTTTGGAATCTACACAACTTTATAAAAGTACAAGAATGTTCACTAACATTGAACATGCATTAAAACGTCCATTAAAATGCTTCCCACGCTAGATATTCCAAGAAAAAACGGTAAAGAGAACGTTTAGCCTATGTCACCCTTCATGGAAAGACAGGGAGATTTCGCATGTGTTTTAGAAAGTGGTCTGTGCACCAGGAGGGGTGACGGCGGAGTGAGAACTGATGTTAATTTCCTGCCTGGCAGCTGCAAAAGGCTGGGAGTGAGAAGGAGACCACACAACACACATCTTAAAATCTAAAATCTGGTAATTTGTGCATGTGACTGCCACATCTGGGGGAAGGCATCAATGGATTTTAATAAAAACATTAACTTTGTGATAATACCTTCTTTATCTCCTCCTTTTGTCTCTCTCTCTCACTCTCTCTCTCTCTCTCTCTCTCTCGTTCTCTCTGTCTCTTTCTCTCTTTCTCTCCTCCCTCTCTCCCTCCCTTCCCCATGTTTTTTTTTTTTTTTTTTTCAATTAACTAAAAGTATTCTGCCCTGACCAGTTTGGCTCAGTGGATAGAGTGTCAGCCAGCTGACTAGTTCCACAAGTTCGACTCCGGTCAAGGGCATGTACCTTGGTTGCGGGCACATCCCCAGTGGGGGGTGTGCAGGAGGCAGCTGATGGATGTTTCTCTCTCATCAATATTTCTAGCTCTCTATCTCTCTCCCTTCCTCTCTGTAAAAAAATCAATAAAATATATTTTTAAAAAATAAAAGTATTCTTATAAGGTTCATGCATTTATTGTTTCATTTCTTCTGAAACTGGGTATTTCATTTTCTTAGAACATAAGTAAATGTGTCCTTCCACAAACAAGCAAACAAAACAGCTGACAGCCAACTTCTGTCATGATTTTCAAGAATTATGAGAACATTTCCAAGCTACCCTTGCTTTCCGGGGTGAGTGTGCTTTTAGATGGGAAGGTAAAGTCTGGCTCTTTTCCTACCTCATTCGAAAGCTAACTTTCCGCTTATTTTGTTCTTCTCAGGTAAAGTAACTCAGCTTACAAATGTTATTAAAAGCCAGGGAGCTCGAAGGTCCCTACCGCAGTCCCCACACGCACTTGCTGCTTTGAAAGGATAGACTGCTATTTGCCTTTCAGACCTTGGTGCTTGCCCTTCGCTTTGGTAAATACAATTCTACCTCATGGACAGTAGTTCAGGGAGGGACGGGGACAGCGCAGGTAAACAGCCTCGCGTACACACTTTCAGCTCCAATGTGCTGGCCTTTCCCAGATGTTGCAGCTACTAAGGCCTCCACGTGAGCTGTTTCTCTCCCATATTTTACCTGGAAAATAATGAGCCATTCTTACTGGATTTAAGTGCTTACTTACGGATCATTAAGCCTTCTAAAGAAAGAATTCCTGGGGCGAACCGTCTTATAAAATGGAGATTTTTTATAATGTAAATCCCACCCCTGAGTATAGGGTTCAGGGTTTTCATCTTCCAGGTTCTCAAAGACAGGCACACACATACTTAAACGGGAAATCGGACCCCTGTCGTGTGTTAGTAATTAGTATATAAATGGAATATAATGTTTTTGGAAATCTGAAGGGCTTTCTTCTTACGAATGTCATAGAAAGCAGGCCAGTGGGATTCCTTCTTTAAATATAAATATATATATATATATATATATTTCACCACAATAATATGGTGCAATCTATTATCTTAAAGAAAATATGAGGCATCAGACTAAATGCAAAACTAGCAGCTATTACTTCTTACCTGAAGTTTAACACCAAAAGAATTGTCTAAATCTTTATATTTATAAACTGAAGTCTTTGAAAAATCATCTTGGCTAATATTTGTGACTCAGGATTGTGTTGAGCATGAGCAGGGCATTGTGGGAAAATGGAGAAACACCCAGAGCCATCAGGGAGCAAGGTTCAGGGCCATCGTGGACCTGGCATCCTAGAGACTGGGACCCAGGGCGTGAATCTCCAGGAGCACAGAGCCCCCCAACCTGCCCAGCTGCACTGACCTCGGTACCATTTGTCCCCAGACATGTGACAACTCACACACAGGCTGGTGTTCTCACCACCCATGCAGCTCTGTTCCTGAGGTCACATTCACCATGTTGAGTGTCATCCTTGTATAATAAAAAGTGTGGGCAGTCTGAGATGAATGGAAACATTGTATTTTTATGCAGTTGCTCAGGGGCAGGAATATCACATAGTGAACTGTTATCCAATGGAAACCCAACTATCTCTGACTATTGTAATTTACATGGATTTCGGACCATGTTGAAATGTGTACATGATGCTGAGGGAAGACCATTGAGTGTATTTAATACAGATTTTAGTCGCATCCAAAGTAAAGCAGCCTGTGACTGAGTCAGAATCACGCCCCTCCTCTGAACGCAGGGGGCCCACCTTGTCTACTTCCCGAGTGGCCAGGCCTGCTTCCATGGTTAGAAGGGCAGCGCCCTGACAGTGGGATGCCTGACCACACGGAACGAGTGCGCCTCCTTCTAGGAGCAGCCCAGGCCCGGGGCACAGGCCCACAGGGAAGGCGAGGCAGAGCCTCACGTCTCCTTGCTGTCATCCCTGGGAGGAAAGCTCTTGATTTAAACATGATGAATCGGCTCATTTCACAGAACAGCGACAGCAGCAAAGCCCTCAGCCAGGAAAACGACACCGACTTCCACTCCAGGCCTCGAACATTCCAGGGCCTCCCTTCTTCCCGCCTCCTCACACACCTACAGCTCCTGCTGCCCTGTCCTCCTTCAGGAACCTCAGCCACAGGGAGAGAGCAGCACAGGGCCGCCCTGTACGCACAGGTCCCATGCTCTCTGCTCTGTGCTCAGCTGAGCTCCAGCCCCAGCTCCGGGCTTTCAGCTGGGAGCACGGGTCCTGTCTCCTTCCTGCGGCATCACCAGCGTCAGAGGGATCTCCCCTCCGCCAGGAGCCGGCTCAGCCTTCGGTGGGATGTAAACACCCAGCACCATCAGAACCTACCTGAGCGCATTTGTGGAGACCAGATCCCTTCCATGGGCTCCTGAGGAACCCGCGGGCAGCGAGAGGAGGCTGAGGCCCACGGACAGGCATCTCGGGCAGCCTCCCTGCATCTCTGCTCGTCCCTCACCTCTTCCTCCTCGCTGGCCACAGGAACCCAAACACAGTATCCCCGAGCGGGACCCGGCACCACGGGCAGAGCCGATGGCTCTGCAAACAGGGCCTGTTCTCGCTAGTCTTTGTTTTCCTGCTAAGATGATTTGAATGTTACTCTTAACTGCTGCACAGAATCACAGAGTGGGACAGAGAAAGCAAAGAAACCACTTCTCATCACAAAAGTTCCTTCTGGAGCATCATTTTTTCAATGTGGATGTCAATGTCTGTAGGATATAAGACCAATTTAAATGCTTAACAGTAGACATTTCATGAAAAAAAAATTAAAGCAAGTAAGTATTGATTTAGCAGTTTGCTTAGCTACAGGTCACATACTTCTGTCCACTTTCTCCACACTTTAAAAATATATATTTATTGATTGATTTCTGAGAGGAAGGGAGAGGGGGAGAGAGAAACATCAACAATGAGAGAGAATCATGGGTCGGCTGCCTCCTGCACACCCCACCCTGGGAATCGAGCCCACAACCCGGGCCTGTGCCCTGACCGGGAATCAAACCCAGGACCCTCCAGTCCACAGGCTGATGCCACTGAGCCACACTAGCCAGGGCTGCACCACCTTTTTCTAATTCTCATGAAAATGCCCAACAAATGGACATACTTGAAAATCATCAAAAGAACTGTGGTAAGTTCTCTAAGAACCTAATACCTGAGTGTGATGAGTCCACAGTGGCGCGTCTGCCCCCCATGGCCCTGGAGGAGCCAAAGAAGACCCCATCTTCCCAAAGGTGGAGGGCAGTGTGGTTCCTTCTGGCCGTACACATGCCCACTGTCCCGGGGGAGCTGGGGGACTGACTGCCTGGGGGTGTGATTGGCCCTGCAGTCTGAGAGGACAGAGGGCCTCCTTCTCGCCCTGCGCCCCCTGCATGGGGTCCCCAGGGAGCGTCCTGAGTCATTTTATGGGACATGAAATGGGAAAGAAAGCCTCTCCCATGGAGTGAGACTCCACAATTCGGCATTTTCCTAACAGACTTCCTCTTGGGAGAAATAAAACAAAAGAAAGATGAAAGCTTCAGAAGCCATCTCATGACTATTTAATGTGAATTACCATCATCTCACAGCCGTGCGTTGGCCTCGGCAGTTGTAAAAATAGAAGGAATCTTGCAGGCTGGGAACCGCAGGTTGGAAAATCAGCACCGACATACGGGTCAGTTTTAAAAGCCGGGTCCACAGTGTGTGTCAGCGTATTCATCACCCAGATCAAGAGAACAGCAGGTTCCCTAAGGAGCCAACCCTGATCGCTCAAGCAGAAGCGCATTCTCCTCCATGAACATCAGGGACCCTGAATGGGGTCGTGGGTTTCCATATAGCGCTCATCCCTCCCGCCATATGCACAGCTGCTAGCAAAGGCCATTGCATCGGCCTCCATATCTACCTATCCCCCTGTTAGCCACTCGCAGTCGCCCTCCCAACTCCACATCAAGGCTCCAGGCCCATCCAGTTCAGAAAACCCTAGCGAGGCATGAGTTAAGTCTCTATCCCAGGTAAGACCCCTGCCCTTTGCGGTTTTACACGGTTCTGCTTGTGGCGGGATTCAATCCGTGTTCAATGAGCACTTCCCAGTGTCCACTGGACAGAACCCTGGATGTCCACCGGCCACTAGAGTCAAACTTCTTCTGTTCGAACAGGTGGAAAGGAAGGGCTGGTGTGGGCAGGGGTTCAGGCAAGTGGGAGGCTGGTCACTGCAGGGGGAGTGCAGGAAGGGGGCCTGGAGTGGGCAAGGTCTGAGGGCAATGCAGGACCTGCCTGACTGCCATGTGGAGGCTCAGTGGGCTGCTGGAGTTCAAGGGTGAGGGCAACCAGGGAGCAGTGACCTTGGAAGCGATTAGACCTGAGTAAGCAACCAGGTAGCCGCCACCTAGGAAGTGAATGGAGATGGAGACCAGGTGAGTTTGCAGTCCTCGGTCACTCCTCCATGGGAACCTGGACAGACAGGAGGACTCGGCTGTGAGAACTCAGAGTGGCCGAGGTGGCAGGACAAGAGCCAGCGGCCCCAGAGGACAAAGAACCACGTTGTTGTAGGAGGAGTTCCAACTCTGCCGAACCAGGTGGGCAGGAAAGAAGATGGCACAGGCAAGGTCGTTGCTGGGGAATGTGACCCCCGTGGGCCACTGAAGGCGGATTCCATGGAAGCGCGCCAGCACCTGGTTGGAGTGGGGTGGGCAGAGGGTGGGAGGAAATGAATGCAGGGGGAGCCAGGACTGACTGCTTCTGCTCAGTGTTGCAAGAGGAGAGAGTGGAGGCCATCCTGGGGCTTGTGCATTACAGTGGGAAGCCCCAGGTGTGTTAAAGCTGTTGAGAATGATCCATTCTGCAAACTTTGATATTAGAGAGAAAATATCAGACCTCAACCCTTGAGCCAGTGATTCCGAAGGGTGGGAACACAAACGCTTCTAAACACCTAGACTGACCAGGGGTGTTCAGGTGCCAGTGGCTATTGAAGTTTGTGCTCTGCCAGGACGACCAGTGTGGCTCAGTGGTTGAGCATCAACCTATGAGCCAGGAGGTCACGGTTCAATTCCAGGTCAGGGCACATGTCTGGGTTTCAGGCTTGATCCTCAGTGTGGAGCATGCAGGAGGCAGCTGGTCCATGATTCTCTCTCACTGTGATGTTTCTATCTGTCTCCCTCCCTCCCTTTCTCTCTGAAATCAATATAATCAATAAAAATATTTTAAAAAGCTGTGCTCACATATGAACTTCCTACAAGATTTGATGGAGGGGTGGGGGCGGGGAGGCTCATGGTTAACTGGAACAGGGAATGAATGCCAGCTAATAGAGTAAGACTCGTCCTAAGCAGTCACACTGAGAACATGAGCTCTTCTTAGGCACAAATCTGCTCTCCCAAGTCCTAACCATCATCCACCTCATCATGGGAGACTCTGGTGAGAGCTTCGATGCTCAGTGTTTGAGACTGAGTTTCGGGCTGCACTACATGGGGGTCACCGTGACCCCCATCACATTCAGATTCTGAACCACATGCTTCCGGGCAGAGTGGCCACCACATGCATGTTTCAACGGTGCTTGCAGTGACCAGGGAGAGGGAACAAGCGGGTGACATCTTCATCACCCCTTTCTGCTCCTCTTTCCAGCCTCGGAAATTACTTGGACGGCTTCCCAGAACGCCGAGTGCGGCCACAGAGCAGAGAAGACAGGGGTGGGGAGGACAGAGACGGAGGAGAACGGTTCCTTTGGAGGAAGTGCGGAGCAATTTGGGAGACATTTCATTAATCAAGACGCACGACGCCCAACGGAAATAATTGGGCTGCACCGCAATGCCCGGGAGGGGAAAATGTACCTAAAATCCATTGTCACCTTGCAGGCAGGGTAGCAGCAGTGGAGCCAGGTGGGCGGGTCCCAGACTCCAGAACTCAGAATGAAGGCCGGGCCTGGCGGGGGCTGGCTGACTGGAGCATCATCCTGGGCACCGAAGGGTCAGGGCTCCATCCCAGGTCTGGGGCGTGCAGGAGGCAACCGGTCAATGTCTTTCTTTTCCCCCTCTCTCCTTCTCCCTCTCCCCCTCCCCCTCTTCCTTTACCTCCCCTTCCCCTTCCCCCTCTCCCACCTCTCCCTCTCCCTCTCCCTCTCCCTCTCCCTCTCCCTCTCCCTCCTCCTCCCCCTCCCTTCCTCTTTCTCTTAAACCAATACAAATGGGGAGTGGGGGGTAGAATAAAGGAAGTGAGTGGGTGGGACAATCACCAATTTCCCTAACTTGTATGCCCAATCCCACACCTGGAGACCTAGGAGCCATGGTGGGAAATGGACCATGATCGAAGCTTCCTGAGACCCACTCAGCTCCCTGTCAGACACTGAGCTGAGCAGGGCTCCAGGCCTGGCCCGTGGTGGTGACAGGAGCTCAGTCGCTCAGGAGAGCCGGGGTGTTTTACTCCTGGTTTACAGTCTTGCCTCAAGACTAGAAGGAACGATGACTATACACGCTCTATAATGCAGGGGACCTGCCTGAGGTCCTGCCTGCTGCACCGGCTCCTGGTCCCTGGGCTTTGATGTATTTGTAGGAGAAATGCACCCCATGGCTTAGAGCAGGGCTGTGCACTGAGCATCACCCGCATGGAGGACGAGGCCTGCCTCCGTGGGCAGTTAGAATTGGCCCCTCCTGTGCTTCTTGTTCTGGGTGAGCTCACTCCAGCATGCTCCCCCTTGGGACCAGCATTCCTTCTTCCTGTCACGGATGTACACCCAGTTCAGGGATGGGAACAGCTGCTTGGACTCCCATTCCTGTGCCTGGTGTCCTTTGTCGTTTCCATGTTTTCCATAGCAAATGCCCCTTCAATCATTTAAAATGTACAAATGCTGGAGGGAGTTTGCCATTGAAAGGGGAAATATAGAAACTCGGCCATTATCTCATCCCAACATCCAATCCATCCTCTCACCCGGGGGCCCTGACTCCACTCAATGGATCTTTAAATGGCCGTGTGATCAGCGGGAGATTAAATCAGTGAACAGCAGCTAAGCCCTCCCCCCTGTCATGAGCTCCCGGCCCGGGACGGCAGCCCAGGACATAGGCAGCTGTTGTGCCTCCTGCTGTGGGAAGGGCAGGACCCCCCACTTTGGGTTCCATGTGTGTCTGGGTGGAGCCAGTGCCCCAGGGTGACCTGATTACATGACTTGTGCGCAACCCATGTCACACGGGACTTCCACCCTGAACTGTTTCTGAACTTTTCTTTTAACGTGAGATGCTTACGGAGCCCCAATAAAAATGCCACAGCAACCACCACACTGGCTGTCCTATATAATCCAAGCCTAAGATGCTAACTGTCCCCGCGGGTGGCCTTTCAACTGGGAGTTCAACCAGGAGACCAGGAGTTCAATTGTTCGCTATGACATGCACTGACCAACAGGGGGAGGCATGGAGCATGGCGGGCGTTGGCGATGTGTCCCTGGCAGTGGGCAGCAGTGGACATGCTGCTGGCCCCAATAGGCCAGACAAGAGCGGGACCGCAGCAGGAAGGTGGAGCAGGTGAGCAGGCAGCGCCAGACCAAGACAGGTACGAGTGGGGGGCCCAGGCTGCCCAGGGCCCAGAGGTCAGCTGGGACCTGCCCTTCCACGCCAGACACTCACACTTCGATCACCAGCCAGGCCAGGGGCCGCAGCTGTGCACAAATTTCATGCACCCGGCCTCTAGTATAATCATAACCATACTCAAAGGGAAGCGGGCGGGGGGAGGCCATACAAGGAGAAGAAGGACAGGGACAGCCCACCAGGTGCCTGCTGCCACCTGAGCTGTGTGCTCTCACCTATCAAACAACAAACCCTCCTCCCTTTCACCCCACACACTGGGTGTCCAGAACCAGGGGCTCCAGCAGGAGCCGCGGGCCCAGCATGCAGAGTCTGAGCAGCAGACCAGGCTCTGACAATTTGCAGTAGATGTTAGACAATCTTACATTTGTCCTAGGTAAGGTATGTTTTAAGACCTTGTCTTAAGCCCTTCAAAAATATAGACACTAGAATGAAACAAGATAAAAAATAGAAAATTCAAGGAAGGAATTTGATTGGTTTTGTTAAAGTTACAGATCTTGACCATTGCATTGCTCTTAAGTATTATAATGAGAACATTTTTTTCCCCATCAAAATGAAAGAAACACTCAATAGCTGAGATTCTGGTCTTGGGCTTATGCTGCCCACCTTCTCAAGACGGGCCAGTGAGCTACTGTACTTGAGCGCAGACCCCGAGGGAGCGGAGTCCTGAGTGACTTACTCTGCTGTTTACTGGGAGACAAGCCTGCTTCTCCTAGAGGTAAATGGTTTGAAAATGGCCTGAACCACATGCAGTGTCAGAGAAGTTGAGGCGACTTCAGACCTAGCTAACCTTTCCCTCTGCTTTTGCAATGTAGAGAATAGCCGAGCATCGTAAGTTAAACTTCTATAAGAAACAATAAACGTGTGCTTTCCTCGCTCTCTCTTGCCATCTCGTGCTCAGTGAGACACCCCAGTGTCTCTGCCCTGACAAGTCAGAAAACCCCTTCTCACTGCCATCGCCACCTCCACTCTGGGAGTCTCGCTAATACACGCACCCGGACTCGCAAGACGCAGGGCCTCGGACAGCGCCCCGAGATGCCGGTCCAACACCTGCACGAGCAACTTCCCAGAGGGAGAGCCCGTTCTTCCATCAGGGCGATTATGCTCCCCTCACTCTGGCGATAGCAGGATGCGGTTCCTGCCCCGCAGGAGAGCAGGGATGAGGAGTCCATTCAGCAGGAAATTTCTGAGTCATCCCAGTTTTTTGTTAAGTCGCTGCAGTGAGCACAAGTTTCCAAGAAGAAGGTCTGTCTTCTCTCACTTTGGTTTATTCCCAGGTGCCCAAGGAGAAACGTAACTGAGCAAGGGCTTCCACACAAGTTGGCAAGAGGTGTAGGGTTTTTAATTAAATGAACAAAGCAAAACCCAACCCAATGTGAGGGCACGTGGGGATGGAGCGATCAGACAAGGCTGTTTCCATCCTCTGCAGAAACGCAGGCTCAGGATGAACCTGAGAGGCCCATCAACACGCGTGGGGCCTTCTGTGTCTGAGCGTGGGCGAGTCCTGGGGCACAGACCGGGAGGTGCGTTGGGAGAAGAGCAGGGCAGTGAATGTCAGGAGTCTACTTTCTGTCTCCAGTTGTGTGCAAGATGGTGGTGGGGAAGCGATGCATCAACTCCTTTTCATTAGCGTCTCAGATGGAAGAATGAGCCCAAGTGAAGGAAGGGAGAAGAGATGTGTCCATGGTGACCAGGAGGAGCTAATGACCCAGAGAGAACCAGAACCTCACACAGAACCAGAACCACGGCTCTTCTTAGACACACTGGCTCACAGGTGCAGTGGCCTCTGCTGGAGGCCCCTGGATGGGTCATCACACTTGAACTTGAATCAGCTTCCTACCCCAACACATCTGCTTTTTCATTCTTTTCTGCTAGTCAAGCACCTCATGTCATACAGGACGTTTGAAGTAAACAGGATAAAGTTATTAGTATGGACTACCCATATCCTCATTTATTGCTAATTCTTATACAAATAAGCATAAAGAAATGCACAGAAAGGATTTACTAGAACCCAGGAACTGCGTACCCAGCCTAAACAACTCGCCACTCCCCAGTGAGAGTCAAGGAATAAAAACAGCCTCTCCTCACATCCTCTCACCCCCTTTTCCTGGAGATGCCGCCCCACCCAGGTGTATATGGCTCTTCAAGTGTGTGGACCTTATGTAGTTGGCAGAAGGCAACTTGAATAGAAAGCCCCAGTGACACACACACACACACACACACATACACACACACGGTCCATTTACCTCCCTCTACGCAGGCTGAGAGGGGAACGTCACTATGGACCTTCATTGCCATTCCAGCATCATGAGGACTCGTATGGAAGTCAAGCGCTCAAAATGTCCCTCTCAGTCACGATTGTCTCCACTCTGAAGTGGACCAATCCCTGCTCATGCCACACAGTTGCTTCAATGATCAATGACCAGGTGTCAATAGCATCTTGTTATTCTTAAAGGATGGAATGTTGAAAAATGTATCTGATATTTTATGTCCAAAATGAGGATAGACACAAAACTTGTGGTAGAAAAAATGCTTATGAATGATTTTTTAAATGTCTGAAAAATTTAAGGAAGACCCACATTCCAATGAAGGAAATGTCTCAGGTCAATCTCTGTTACAACACTGAGAAGTAAACGGAAAGGGAATATGTAAGCCAGCGAAACAAGTTTCACAGACATGGAAACCAGGAAATGGTGTCTGCAAATCACGAACGTGTGTGTGAGTGTGTGAGAGTGTATGTGTGTGTGTGTCTGTGAGTGTATGTGTGAGTGTGAGTGTGTCTATGTGTGTGTGTGTGTCTGTGTGTGTCTGAATGTGAGTTTGTGTGTGTATGTATCAGTGTATGTATGTGAGTGTGTGTATGTGAGTGTATCAGTGTGCTTGAGTGTGTGAACTTGTGTCTCAGTGTGTTTGTGTGTATGTGTGAGTGTGTGTTTGAGTGTGTGAATGTGTGTGTGTCAGTGTTTGTCTGAGTGTGCTTGTGTGTGTATGTATCAGTGTATGTATGTGAGTGTGTGTATGTGAGTGTATGAGTGTGTTTGAGTATGTGTGTCTCAGTGTGTGTGTGTGTGTGTGAGTGTGTGTGAATGTGTGTGTGTCAGTGTTTGTCTAAGTGTATATGTGTGTGTATGTGTCAGTGTGTATTTGTGTGTGAGTATGTGATTGAGTGTGTCTAAAGAATGGGCAGAGTCCAGCGTGCTCCTACCTGACCCATTGGGAGGGGAAACATCAGGAAATGGTAACTACCTGCCAGACGCTGTTAGCTGACACCGGGCTCCCCCGACAGCCATGTGTTAGGAGAATGTGCACATGGTCATCAGATGTGAACACTAATCATCCGAGAGTGTAGTTACTCTGAGTCAAGCTCTCCTCTGACATCACAGCTCATGGAGTATGACGGGATTTCCCTGGGGCTCTCGATCGGCAGCTGGACCGGGAACATTCACACCTGCCTGGGTTGACCGCAGGGCCGACCAATGCCCTCACGTGCTATGCTAAGGCCTCAGCTCAGAGACAAAACCGAACACCACCCCCTCCACACTCTGTGCAGCCACTCAGGTTTCCCTTATGTCCCATCCACTCACACTTTCCGCTCCTCTCCCTGCACCCCATCAGGTCCATTGAGATAGAACTTCATAAATCACGGCCTGTTCTCCCTGCTCTTTCCCCCTTGCCATGCCCACCTCCCCATCCTGCCACACCCACTGCCTGGTACCACCGTGCCCACTGCCTGATCCGACAGGGTGACCACAGGCTTGGAGAGGAGGCTTAGAAGCCTCCAGCCTCCAGAAAAGCCTTGTTTTCCAATGGGGCTCTTAAGATACTTTTTAAAAAGATTTTTTTGTTTTGTTTTTGGAGAGAGAGGGGAAGGTAGAGGGAGAGGGAGAGAGAGAGAAACATCCGTGTACCAGGAAGAGGGAAATGTGGATTGGCTGCCTCCTGCACAGGCCCTACTGGGGATCTAGCCTCACCCAAGGCAGGTGCCCTGACCCGGAATCCACTAGCAATCTCCCATGCAAGGGACGATGCCCACCTTGGCACCACCCCAGCTATGGCTCGGTCATGAGGGTCAATGCCAGAGTGAGGAGCAGGGCGCCTTCATGGGTGGCACAGGAAGATGTGGTCGGTGCCCAGGTTTCTGTACAGGGCATTTCAGACAAGGCTCATGGCGGGCCTGCCTGAGATCACAACCACAGGGTGTGGGGGCACCCAGCAAACACCCATCCAGAAAGCCCATCCAAGGACTTTACTGTCCTCCATCTTATTCCTTGGGTTATCCTCATTTCTCTGCTACATTACAAATAAATTATTTCCACTTTTTAAATTTTCAGTTATTTTTCGGTTACAACTTTTCTTTCTTTTTTAAAATCTATTTTATTGATTTCAGAGAAGAAGGGAGAGGGAGGAGGGAGGGAGGGAGGGACGGAGGGAGGGAGGGAGGGAGGGAGGATGGGAGGGAGAGAAACATTAGTGATGAGAGAGAACCATCTATGGGCTGCCTCCTGCACGCCCCCTATTGGGGATTGAGCACAACCCAGGCATGTGCCCTGACCAGGAATTGGGCCTTGACCTTCTGGCTCAGGGGTCAGCGCTCAACCGCTGAGTCTCGCTGGCCGAGTCCACTCCTCACTTAGCACCTTTTCATGTACTTAAGGTTGTCCTTCAGGCATTTCAGTTCAGTTCCCCACGACGCCAAGCCAATTCGCAATTCTGTGCCTGGTCCACAGGACACATGTGCTCAAGTGCCCTGTGAATGAGGGTCTGTGATCCCTTCGTATAGACTTTTCCTGTGATAACGGCATGTAAATACACCATCTCTTATCAGAGCAGCGAGTTCCGTGACTTATAGACACACACGAGTCATCCCTGTGGTCCTGACACCACTTCTGACCGAAGCATTTCTAACAAGGTTGTGATTTTCAGTTGGTAAGAGAATGAACATTTGGACCTTGTCAGATACCATCTTATAGAATACTTCTCTCAGGTCACATTTTAACAATCACCACTGTGCCAGTTAGAACTTGAACGTAGGATTGTCATTCCATGAAACCTTGCAGAATGTCTTCATTGATTAACTTCCAGGAATTAAAAAGGTATATAATTTATTTAAAAAATATATTGAACCAAATTTTTAAAATGTCATTCTAACGGTTCAGCCTATATAAAAATTAAAATTCAAATTAGAAAAAAACTCCCCTTCAACTACTTCATATTAGACAAATTTAAAAGCATATGATTATTTCAAATATCAGGACTTTGTAATAAACTATTATTAAATGGAACTGAGGCTCTGATAACTCTTTTTTTATGCAAACACAGCCTCTATTTTGTGACTCTAATCTTAATAAAGACATAGAATTTCCATACAAAATGTTAACACGTACTTTAAAAATCAGATTTAACTATGCACGTAACTTCTAACCAATCAAGTGTTAATGTGACAGGCCTATAAAAGTCATATATATTTAATTTCCTCAGCAGCTGGAGGCTCCTACACAGAATCAATGAAGGCTTTTGGAAAGTCTTTATTGAAACCGGTGAAGCCTAATGGGCTTCACTCCTTTTCTTTCTAAAGGCGATTTTGGTGAAAATGAACAGTAAGCAGTGTGTCGGCTTTAATGAGTGTGAAAGGAGAACAGACGCTCTGGTGAGCGTGTGCACAGCCGCAGGGACGCTGCGGGCACCATCGCCCCTGGAAGAGAACTGTGCGTATCCCTCAACCATTCTCACATTATTTAACAGCCCGTTTCTGCTTTTACTTGCTCATTTGAATAGTCACTGATTTAAATAAAGCAGCCATTTCTTAGGTTCTAGGAATGAAAAGACAAAACATAATTTATGCTGCCCTGGCCGTTTGGCTCAGCAGGGGTCTTCAAACTTTTTAAACAGGGGGCCAGTTAACTGTCCCTCAGACTGTTGGAGGGCCAGACTATAGTTTAAAAAAATAAAACACAAAAAACTATGAACGAATTCCTATGCACACTGCATAGATCTTATTTTGAAGTAAAAAAACGAGGTGGCAAAAACACCTGGCGGGCCGGATAAATGTCCTCGGCAGGCCGCACGTGGCCCGCGGGCCGTAGTTGGAGGACCCCTGGATAGAGCATCAGCCTGCGGACTGAAGGGTCCCAGGTTTGATTCTGGGCAAAAGCACATGCCTAGGTTGTAGGCTTGATCTCAAGGGTGGGGCTCGCAGGAGGCAGCCAATCACTGATTCCCTCTCATCATTGATGTTTCTATCTTTCTCTCCCTCTCCCTTCTTCTCTGAAATCAATAAAAACATATACATTAAAAGGAAAAAAACACAGTGCTACATTGGGACATACCTCCTTCGTGAACAGAACCACAAACATCGAACATGCCCTGCTTTTTAAAAACAGAGTATGATACACTCTGCTCATTCACTCATTCATTCGTGCGGTCATTCATCTCAGGAATATGTACGGAGGACAGTATATGCTGGTTTATGTTTTAGAATAAGGTCTCCTTGAGGGAGACAGACAATCCCCAACATAAATAAGAAAAGTGAAAGTGTGTGATGGGGTGGGATGAGGAGCATCAAGCAGGGAAGTGGGGAGACTGTCCTCACTGTCCTGTGGAGAAAGCCCTTACAGCTGCCAGCAGGTCAGTCTACACCCACACAGGGCAACGGGAGAGGCTGCTGTGGCCCCCACATTCTTCGTCGCTGCTCAGTCACCAGAACATTGTGGTTTTCACCAGATACTTCTCCCAGAGTTAGCACCACCCTGTCCTTTACAGGCAGCTAGTTATTTATTTATTTATAAATACATTTCTGTTGATTTTTAAGAGAGAGGGGGAAAGGGAGAAGGAGAGAGAGATGGAAAGCTGGCTGAGAAGCATCAATTGCTGCCTCCTGCACATTCCCCACTGGGGATCAAGCCTGCAACCAGGGCCTGTGCCCTGACCAGGACTCGAACTGGGACCTCCTGGTTCATAGGTCAAGGCTCCACCATGGAACCATGCGGCCAGGCTCAGCTTTCTGTTTTGTACGAATTGTATCACATGATGGTTTCCCACCCACCATCCCGCTGGCCTACAATGAAGGAGGCTCCAGGGTTCAGAGCCCCAGAACATCAATATCATTTAAAAGACTGAGTCTCAGGCTAATCACAGGCTCTGACAGCAGCCAAGTCTTGTCTTTGCGCGCCCCGCTCCTGGTGTGTGCAGGTGGCTCCTGTGTGACACACACCAGGATTCGCTGTTGCTCTCGGGAAGAAAGATCCATGACACACCAGCCACCTCTTGCTGTGGCCGCATATGTTCTGCCTTCTACCCACCATGCCCTGCACTGGCTTCACTAAGTCAACTTACCCAGCTTCCCCACCACTCTTCAGAGTGAGAGCAGACACACAGGACTCAGCCGAATCCCCGCCCCTGGTGGCAGGTATGGGTGAACCCCTTCTTCAGGGGCTCAGGACATGGAGCCCCCGCTAAACCCAACCACCTCCCCCACATTGGTCTACTGAGTCATCTTGGCTCAGGGACAGGAGCCCAGGTTGCTTTCGCTGTAATGGAAATAAATGAACACAATGATCTGGCAGCAAAACAATTTAAAAGGCAGAGAAGTAGTCTGGCCGGCGTGGCTCAGTGGATGAGCATCGACCTATGAACCAGGAGGTCAGAGTTGGATTCCTGGTCAGGGCACAGGCCCAGATTTCAGGCTTGACCCCATTGGGGGGCACGCAGGGGCAGCCGATCCACGATTCTCTCTCATCACTGATGTTTCTATCCCTCTCTTCCTCTCCTTCCTCTCTGAGAGCAATAAAAATACATGTGTTTTTAAAAGAATATGAAAGCATGTATTGTCTACAGATAAAAGTCAATTTCTACATGAGAACGAGAGCATATCGTCTTAGCTGGAAATGCACCTGCATGGAAACTGGTTTTCTTTGGATGGGACTGAACCCCGGCTTTGCCCAGCATTCAGGAACAGCCTCTGGGGAGCATCGAAGGTGGCGATCTTGGCCTTTCCAACAAGTCTGTGCCTGCGCAGACCCCAGTGTTTCCTGGGAGCCTTATGCTTAACCCCTGGGTGCCCTGGCCTAGAGGACAATGTACACACATGTCCCCCAAGATGACTCACCCTACGGATTGCATCTGAAGATAAAAATTCCAATAAAAGCCTAAGGAGGCAGGCGATCAAGGCTGCCTGGCTCCCTCAGCTGGGCTGTCCCTGAGCCCTCTCCCCACAGTCACACCATGTCAGAGTGATCTGCTCATCCACAGCTCAGGGGCTGCTGGCCAGCCCAGGAAATCTGCAATAGTCACGATATGGAAGCAACGGCTATCAGCAGATGAGTGGGTAAGAAAGTGGTGGCACATGTGTGCAATGGAATACAACTCAACCATCAAAGTAGAATCTGGTCATTTGTGACAATGTGGATGAACCCAGAGGACATTGGGTTAAGTGAAATAAATTGGACAAAGAAGGACAAATCTCATATGATTTCACTTAAGAAGAAAGTAAATGAATAAAACAAAACAGAAACAGAGTCAAGGATACAGAGAACAAACGCTCATCACCATCAAGCATTTCAGCGTAGCAACCCCAACTTAATCACTTCAATTCACCACTTTACTAAGTCGGCAACTTCCATTTTTAAAATGTTGATTTGGGGACTGGCCGGTAGCTCAGAGGGGAGGGGAGCCGTTGGCTGAATAGGGGAAGGGGATTAAGGAATGCAAACTTCCAACTACGAAATAAGTCACGAGGGTGTAACGTGCAGCACAGGGAATGCCTTCCTTATAGGCAGTGAACACATACGGTGGCAGGTGGTTACGAGACGTGTTGGGTGACAGCCTGTATGTAGAATCACTAGGCTGCATACACCTGAAAATACTATAATATTGTTTATCAACTCCAATGAAAATAAATTTACCTGAAAAGTGGTAGGAGCACATGAGAAAACAAAACTTTAAATCTATAAATCAAGACCATATAAGAGGTGTGGATGGAAAAAAAAGCCACTGCTAACATGACCAGCTTAGGGGAGGCCTGCGTGGTGGCCGTGCAAACTCAGAGACCTACGGTGACCACACGGGACGTTCTGAAATGAAAACCTTTAACTAAAAGCCGGTCATAGTGGGGAGTCACGTCCCAGGCCAGCTCCTTCCCTGGCAAAGACCAGCTTCCATCTTTATGGAGCCTGTTGTCTTTCTGCCTCTAAGATAGCATGCCTGTTGGATGTGGGGGAACTTGTATCTTCCCTTTTGCCCTGACCCCTCAGGGCACAACAAATTGCACCAAGACAGACACCATGAACTCCCTCATTGTAACTGTTTTCATGGTAACTCCTGACTGTTCACTCTCTGCACCTACTAGTGGCTAAGTGTGTATCCATCATGTCACTTGCCTTCTCCCCCCACCCCTTAGTCTATCACCAGTGGAGTTCATGTAGACCACTTATGGTTCCTCCTTGATGGCCATTTATAAAAACGAGGTAAAGACCTGCCATTTTCCAGAGTGTCACCCCCGTCCGCTGAGATACTGCTTCCCGGCAACTGTCGACAAATAAACACAAAAATGCTTCACAGGTCTGAATGCCTTTATATTAACAGATGCCATATTTCACTTAAACTGGCGAAGTGAAAAGCAGGATCAAGTGCACGGGCTGCAGGAAAAGAGGAGTAATGAGCCGCTGACATGAATGAGCCTTTGCCTCGGCCCCAGGCCACTCTGAGCCTGAAGCGTGCGTGCTCACTCCGCTTTCCCTGGCTTTGCTTCCTGAATCCATGGCCACCCAGACACTCTCAGAGCCACAGGTTGTAACAGGATTAGAGATTCCGAACAATCTGAACACGTCTCCGTTACACACGGGAAGGGGTTAAGTGTCTCTGTCCGCAGAGGAAATGAGCGGGAAGAACATTTTACACACTTTACTGTGGAATCATCCCACGTTGGTCTTAGTTCCCCCTGAAGTGCAATCCAATCTGGGATTAAAGATAAAAGCCCCTTAAACGCTGAGCACAGCTACCAGCGGCCCTCGACGGAGCGAATGGGTCACACATCAGAGGGTCAGAAGAGTTGGCAGGCGGCCGTGGGAACAAAGTTATACCTTTGAGAATGGAAATCCCCAAATCCTTCCTCACTGCGAAGGGGTTGGCCGCTGGCTTACTCAGTCCTGACTTCCTCTCTGTCTCCCACAGCAGGGCGGTTACCAGGAGGGCACTGGTGGTCTCAGACAGAGGAAAAGTCACCTTCGCGGAACGCATCCCCATCAAGCATTTCAGCGTAGCAACCCCGACTTAATCACTTCAATTCAGCACTCTACTAAGTCGGCAACCTCCATTTTTAAAATGTGGATTTGGGGCCTGGCCGGGAGCAGCTCAGTTGGTAGTTGGTTAAGAGTGTCTTCCCAATACGCCATGGATGTGGGTTCAATCCCTGGTCAGGGCACATACAGAAAGCAACCAATGAGTGCATATGCGCTTTCTCTCTTTCTCTCTCTCTCTCTCTCTCTCTCTCTCTCTCTCTCTCTCTCTCTCTCTCTCCTACTCTAAATAAAAATAAAGTGCTGCTGTTAGCAATGTTGATAATGAAATACTTAGTAAACATAGCCCACCTGGACGCATTGAAACCGGCGTTGGGACCTGTGGGTGGCATTCTTTAACCGGAGGGCCTTGCACTAGTGGATGGCAGATCAGGCACAGACTTGGCAGAGGAACAGAAAAAAACCCTGAGAGTTTGCTCTTCCCTAGATTCTCAGCACTCGGGGGAGCAGCCTTGGTTCTCATTGTTTGTGCGTCTTTCCATCATCGCATTCATCCCAATTTCATCCCAGAGGGACAGCCACAGAGACACAGCAGCAGGACGCCCTGTGGGACACCACCTTCCTCATCTGCAAAGCTGATCCATAGCTTCCCCGTGTGAGAAAGGCGCTCGCCTGCCCACTCCCCACTGCCCACCCGCCTCTTTCCCTGGGACATGGTCACTTCTGTTCTACGCCTCAGTGTGGTCTCAGGAGGAGCATGGTGCTGGCCTCACAGCAACCTGGGTCTGTGTTTCCGCTCTGCCCAGGCCACAGAGCCCACAGTGCCCGCTCTGCCCAGGCCACAGAGCCCACAGTGCCACAGCCCCTCCTGGAAATCCTCACCCGCTCTCACAGCAGCCTCCGCTCCCAGCCAGGGACCCCCCTGCTGAAGGCACCAGGGACAATGTGACGGACCGAAGGATGTTTTACGTGTGCATGTGTTTGCATGTGTGCATGTATATGTAGCATGTGCATGTGACTATGTGTGTTAAACATAGAGTCTCTTTAGCGCCATATAGCCTCAGGGAGAAAGAAGAGAAGGATGGCATGTCTATTTTTAAAAATAAAAGCGGAACCAGGGCCTCATTTTTCACGCCCTGTCAGGCGAGAGTATCAGCGTGTGTCCCTGGATTTCCATTCATGTCCTGTCTACCCCCTAGACCTCCCATCACGCCTCTCGGTTTCCCTCCGTGCGTTGCTCCACATTTGTCTTGGCTCACAGTCTCCTTTATGAGCATCTAAAACCGCCCTCACTCCCCTCGCTCCCCTCACTCCCGACGGCTTTACGCATTTGTCTGCACTTGACCATCTTTATTCTCTTGGACAAACAGCCACACCCACAGCTCTGGGCTTGTGGGAGGCCCTAGGTGTTGAGGGAGCTGGGCCTGATGGTTCCATGAAGCTTGATGAGCTGCCTGAGGTGCCAGAGGCGAGCTGGGCTGGCGGCTCTGAGAAGGGCCAACATGGGCCTCCCTGTCTGCAAATCGGGGGGAACCCCTGGGCCCAGATGCACATGGTGAAGGGCAGCAGATTCAATAGTGAAATTCTGGCAACAAGGGAGGGAGGGAGACGGAGAGCGCGGGAAACACTGACTTGCTGACTTCCCCTGGGTGCTCCCCTCCCAGGGCAACGCAGGCTTGCTGTGCTCGGGAGAGGCACCAGCAGGGCTGGGAGGAGCATACTGCTCAGTCTCCTCCTTGGAAGACTGGCTGTGAGAGATCGAAGGGTAAACATAAGGGAGGGGACCTGAGTCCGAGAAGGACCCTGATGTCCCTGGAACATGGCTGAGGAAGGTCAGCAGATAACTCTACCACACACTGACCTAAAGGCCCTGAGCCAACTCCCCTGGGCTGGGGGGGGGGGGGAAGGGGAGGGGGGGGAGGGAGGCTGCCCTGGGGGGCAGGTAAGGTGCTGACACCAAACCTATAGGAAGAATTTG